>CAJNDV010031723.1:19111-34548 GCA_905221635.1 Symbiodinium sp. CCMP2456
TTATCGGTTCGGCTTCTGGGGTGGGTTTTGGAGGGGGGGGGTAGCATATATATATATATATACCCTAAACCCTAAACCCTAAACCGCGGTGTTGAGGGATTTCGGGTTTATAAGGGAACAATGAGGGTTCGATAAGAGATCTGTAAGGGTCCCATAAAGGTTTAGGGTTTGGGATTTTGGATTAGTGTTTTAGGGTGTGGGGCGGCTTAGGGCTTTGTTAGGGTATAGGGCTTCAGGGCTTTCATCCGTTGATTGATTAGGTTCCGAAACAAGATCCTTGTTATAGTCCTTGGGGGTTAGGCCCTAAATTAAACTCCGTTTTCGGGGCCACGTGTTGCACTGGTGCCATCTTTGTGTGTGTTTCGTGTGCTCTGACTGATTGCGATGGACTGTTCCTCTTCTGCACTTGCAATTTAGGGTTTAGGGTTTAGAGTGTAGAATTTAGGGTTTAGGGTTTGGGGTTTAGGACTTAGGTTTTAGGGTTTAGGGTTTAGGGTTTAGGATTCAATCCACCAGACTGCGTTTACTGTTAATATAGAAGCATGGATGATTAGTACGGCTATTCCTCAGGTCCGTTGTTTAGGCTGTAGTGTAATGTACACCAAAAACCCTGTTCCAAGTATTACGTCCCCTAGATTGCAGAACCCGTTTGTAGATCCCTTAAATCTGGGGATTCCCTCCCTTTCACAGAAAGCCTATTCTTACCATCAAGGCCCCTGCTTGATTTGGTCTTCGTCTTCATTGTTTAGTTTTGGGCATTGAGGACAGCTGCTGATTGGACATGCCATGAGCCGCTGGTCCCAGGCTCGCTGCCTCGTCCATGGTTTTTGTGTTCGGACGTTTCGGGTTTAGGTTTAGGATTTCCATGACCACGAACTTTCGGAACTCCAGCCGCTTTCCAGTTGTTGAGGGTGTTCAGATTTGCGAGGGTTTTGGGGGATTTTCAGGGTTTTGTTTGTTCGTTTTTGTTGGTGGATTTTAGGGTTTCCAGGTATTGGGTTGCAGATTTTTGTTTTGGGATGAATTGGGGTCCCCAAGATTTCGTGCAATAGGACGTGGCCGCCAAGGAAGAGTGTGAGTTGAACTTACCTAAACCCCACTTTTTTCTGAAGGGCCCTATGGTTTCTATATCCAGGTATACGATAAGAACCTACAAAAAGTAGGTTATGGAGTTCAAGCTAGAGATAATGCCTGTCCTGCTTCCGTCGATATTTCTGACAAGTATGATGATGTTGTCAGAGACGTTGATGCTGGTGATCCTTGCACCCTCAACCCCTAAAATCAGGGATGACGGGGCACAAGAATAAGGGCGGTAGGGAACCCATTCCTGCGTGTTTTCGAGGGCGAGGCTGCGCAACAGGCCACTCCAGCTCAGCTCCCCCCGTGTCCTGCACTGCCCATGGCTGGCTAGAGGGCTGCGAGCCGCGACAAGGTCTCAGAGGAGTGGAATTGCCCGACCCCCGCGGCCGCCAAAACAGCCAGTACCCGAGAGAGGCTCCGACGCCGGGCGACTCCACTCGTCCGCCGCTGCACCACACGTCGTCCTCTCTATGATCCGATCCAAGAGCCATGGTTCACCATCTCGATCGGCATCAAGGAGATTCTTGAAGGACTGGGCTGTATGGTGCACAACCCCAACACAGATAACAACCGTGCGGCGCCGAAGCTCATGCTGCGGCAGCACGGTTGTTATCTGTGTTTACAAGGAGAATTCCGACGACCGCTGGTTGCAGACTTTCACCGAGAACCTGGACAATGTCCAGGAGGGCAAGAAGGGCTTCGTCATTCAGATCCAGCAGGGCGTTGTGTGCGAGAAGTCGGACATGCAGATCGCGGAGAAGCGCACTCTTCCGCGATCTGCATGTGCGACTTCTCGCACTCCGATCACCCACTTTCGAGGATTCGAGGTGGCACCTTACCTGAGGAGGGCTTGGCCGACGCAGTGAAGAAGGCCCGCACGCAGTGGGAGCAGCGCAAGATCAAGGCAGAGGTGGGGATGGCGTCGGAGTGGTACGAGCCCATCGAAGGCGCCGGTGTACAACCCCGGGTGAGGGTTCCCGAACGGCGAGGTCTACGCAGGGAAGTTCGAGAATGGAGAAAGCCACGGGAGGGGAAGCTGAGGGTTTTTGGATTGGGGGTTTTTGACCTAGGGCTTTGGGTTTGGGATTTAAGGCTTAGGGTTTTGGGATTGGGATTTTGGGCTTTAGGGTTTAGGGGTTTGGCTTCTCACGCTTGGGAGCTGGGCTTCAGATCCTGGATTGCAGTATAGTGTTGTTGGTTACCTTGTTTTCCTGATGATATAGGATCCTGGCATATATTCTTATAAAAAATAAAGCCAGAGTTCCGAACCCGTGCTAAATTTGAGGTTGTATTTAGACAAAGTTTCTGGGTTCGGGATGCTGGTCAGGATACTGGTGCATGTACGAAAGTGATTCTATTCTATTCAATAGCTGCATGCAGGTTCAAGCCCCTTTCAGCTGAAAAAGCTAGACCCTCCCAGGAGGAATTCAGCGAAACTCACAGCAGGCCGTGGCCACGACTTTGACATCAGAGGTCATCACTTTGTGCAGCCGGACGGAGCTACTCCATTGCATTCCCAAAGGTCCCAATATTCCATACTTAGGGAGTAGAGCTTCCACCAAACTAGTAAGCGCCCCACAACTTCAGGTCTATTTGTTAAATGAGCTGCATTGTGCTATCTGGGTGTAGCGCACCCTCTGAGGCGAGCAAGCATTCTTTGTGACAGCTTACGAACCTTCGAATCAGGGAGCAGGTGAATGGGTGGAGGGGTTGGGAGGCGTTGCTGTAGGGGAGTAGGAGTAGCACGAGCAGTATCCCTTAACACTGAACCAGCACCTACATCCCAAGAACTGCAGGGGTCGGCAAGCGTCCAGTTATAGTACCTTTTTTATACACTTATACTATACTGTTGATGATATAATTCCTGCATTACCTTACGGACCTTAAACGATGGGAATTACGGTCGTTTTTATGGGTAATGCAGGATTTATATCATCAACCGTATGACCCCAAAGCCCTTTTCACAAATCATTAACGACCCTGCATCAAGAATTCCTGGCAGCTGCACGAAACCTTGATGAGACCCCATCCGATTCGATGTGTTTCGGCCCCTATACTTAAAAACCCCTATTCTCATCTTTGAGGCTCCTGTCTTGTGGAGCCCAATTATAGATCCCTTAAAGGAACTCTTCAGGGGCGACCTTATTGTAATCTTTACGGCCAAGAAATTCATATTGGCTACTCGAGGCAAGTCAACACACAGCTGTCGGAGCATTGCCGAATGGCTTCAGCAAGGGTCTCAGCCGGAGACACGTGGTGTTTGGGGGTTTTCGGGTTTAGGCTTCAGGGTTTGCGGCTTAGGGTTCGAGGTTTATTACTCATGGCTTGCTTTGGGATCGCGATGGCTCATGCTTTAGGTTTGCAGTGTTTCTTGGTAGTATTCAAGGTATATCGGGCTTCGATTGTGATGCTAAAGCTCAGGCTGGGATTCCAAGCTCCTGGGCCCTGGACCTCCTTTGGAGGCTTTGGGGATTACTTGGTCGCAGGCTTTGGGGGTTGGCCTCGGGGTTTCGTTGAATCGTGGGGTTTTCGGCTTGTCCAGAGGCTCCCACCGACTGCAGGTGGCACGTAGTTCTTTGCGTTCGTCTTACCCTAACCCCATAGTAGGTACCTGGGGGGTTAGGGTTAATTATGCCGGCTTTTTCAGATGGGTAGTTCTCTAAATCAACGTCTTTTTTTTTGGTCCCCACTTTCGTACGGCAGCCTTCTTAACTAGACCCCAAATGAGACCCGAATATAGAGAATTACCCATCTGATATGATATGCTTCTCTTCCAGAACCAAAAATTTGGAAAATCCGAATTCCCCATCCGCCAACCCCTGGCCAAAACCGCAAAACCCAATCCCCAACCTAACCTCAGGGTTCACGGTCTGGGGGTCCCGAAACCCTAAACCCTAAAACCCTAAACCCTAAACCCTAAACCCTAAACCCTAAAACCCAAACCCCCTAAACCCTAAACCCAAAACCCAGCGGCCCGGAAACGGCCGCGTCCGAGGTCAACGCAAAAGTGGCCAGCTTGGTGCCAGGGGCTCGGCCTTGCCCTTCCTTCCGATGTAGGGTTTTGGGTTTAGGGGTTTAGGGTTTAGGGTTTAGGGTTTAGGGGTTTAGGGTTTAGGGTTTAGGGTTTTGGGTTTAGGGTTCAGGGGTTTAGGGTTAGGGTTTTTCCTTTCGATGTGCATGTTGCTTTAGGGTTTAGGCTTAGGTTTTAGGGTTTAGGGTTTGGGTTTAGGGTCTAGGGGTTTAGGGTTTAGGGTTGGGGTTTAGGGTTTAGGGTTTAGGGTTTAGGGCTTGGTGTTCTGTTGTGAGTCTTGGGATTTAGAGGAGTCTGTTTTGTGACTGCTTTCGTTCATATGCATCAGGTCGAGGGTGCTCAGCTTGCTATCATTTCTATACATGTATACCCATAGGCCCCATAGTAGTTCCTGTTTGTGGCTTATACTTAGGATCATATTAGGGAATCCCAAAAAGGAACTACTATGGGGCCTATGAGTATATATATATATACACACACGAATTAGGGTTCAGGTTTTAGAGATTGAGGCGCTGGGGTTCCGGGCATGGTGTGTATGTATGTTTGAATGAGGTTATATAAAGACGTATATATTTTTGCTACGTAGGTTTGTGATTATCTATCTATCTGTCTGTATGTCTATCTACCTATCTATCTATCTATCTATCTATCTATCCATCTATCTATCTATATCTATCTATCTGCAGAGGACTGGAGAACCGACACTGACAGTGATAAGGAACGACGGCCAAGCCATAAACAAATCTCATGCACCAGCCAGAATGCCAACGCCTGGCCCAGGGTTCGAAGCCCTTGGACCACTCAACTAACACAGATGCATGTAGGGTTTGTGGTTCAGGTTTTAGGAATTTAAAGTTTGGGGTCTGGGGGTCTGGGATTTAGGGTTTAGGATTTAGGGATTTTGGGATTTCGGGTTTAGGGTGCAAGGTTCAAGCTGCGGGGGCTGAACTCCAAAGCCCTCGCACACGCGAAGACGGAAGTCTGAATATTCACCACCATCATGCTTAGACTAAATACCCCCCAAAACCCCATTCTATGGATTCAGGCCTCTGCAATTATTCTCAAAAGCCCGATTCTATTTTTGAAAGCCTCTATAATTAGAACCCTAGAAGGTCACGTGTAGAGCTTTCCCCAGCAGATGCCAGCTCCAGGATCCCGAACCCGAAGCCTCTAGTCTAGCCCTAAGGGTCCAAGTACCCATCGGTTTAGGGTTTAGGGTTTAGGGTTTAGGGTTTAGGGTTTAGGGTGACTTTGGGGCCTGTTTGGGTACCTAAAACCATAAATAGGGACTACTTGGACCCTAGGGTAGGGCATCTAGGGACTGGAATCTCGACATCCATAAAGCCGAAGATTCCATGTAGGGTGCTTTTAAGGGTTCTATAAGGGTACTGCTATATGAGCATTTTGGGTTTGGGGTTCAGGGTTTGGCGTTTAGGTTCGGGGTATGAGGACTTTTGGGGCTCATAGCTCCAAGAAGCCCAGCAGAAGTTTGAACCCGTAGCCCTTACACGGTAATCCTTGTGGAGAAACACGGGAAACTGATAAATCCTACTGCAACACCCCGGTTCCCTTCTCCCCGCCCCACACACACACACACATACGGGTAGTTCTCTAAATTAGGGTCCCCTTTTAGGTCCCCAATATAATACGGCACCCTTATCAAAAGAACCCTAAAAGGGACCCTAAGAGAGAAAACTACCCATATATATATATATACACACACACATACGCACACACACCTGGGCCCTCCTTCCAGCTTGGCACTTGTGGAAGCCCGGCGGCGGCGGCTTCTTTGGGCGCGGCTGCGCTGGGCGCAAGGCTGATAAGTGGGACCTAGTTCTGGGGGTGACATTTGTTGATAGACGTCTGACCTGCAGAATCGCCAACGAGTTTCGAAGGATTGAGCTTAGGATTTGTGCTTGGGGGCTTTGGGCGTCAGAATCTGGGTTTATAGGGGTGGTTCATCAGCCAAGCATTTTGGCCCAGCTTTTGCAGGCTTCAGGGTTGTTGCCATTTCTGAGTTTCTGTTGTCTCACGTCACCTACTTATCTTGTAGCGGCCCAGCGAAACAGATCGAGTGAAAAGGAATCCTAACTGTACAAGAAACCCTGAAGGAACACTTCACGACGAAACTAATGAAGAAGCGTGATCAAACAGACTTAAGCTGATTGCCTGCAACAGGCGTGGACTCTTTACCCGGGTCAAGGTTTAGAGGTGATTATGCAGTTAGTTACACATTGAAGTGCCGATAAGTAGATAGATGAATCTCTACATTCATAAACGCGAACATGCACAACTATTTGTAAGCCTCAGGGCCCGATAGCACCCGAAGCGTAATTTTGGAGGTGCTTCGGCTGCTGACCGGAGATGCTTCGCCCCCCCGCCGCGATGAGGCCGAGCAGCTTAGACTTCGCGTAGGGGACGCGGTGGCCGAGTAGGGCTACGCCACAGGTAGCAGATGTCGATGCACTGTATGTCTGCAGGCATGCATGCATGGGTGTACGTGTTTATTTCTTTCAAGGAGTATATGTTCACACAGTCTGCTGGTTTGCTAATCCCTCGACGCTAGGTAGCCTGAAGTCGGTAGGAGAAGGCTGCGTGTCCTTAGACCTACGGTTGAGGGATAATTAACCCTAAGGGTCCATGTACCCAAATAGTATATACTTTGGCCTTAATGTAGTCCCTATATAGGTACTTTAGGGCCAATGTATATACTATTTGGGCACATGGACCCTTAGGGTAAGTTTTGGGGCGAAGAGTGCGGGGTCGGTTCTGGTCAAGGCTTAAGTCTAGGAAGAACTTCCTGGATTCGAGATTGGGAGTTTCCGAAAATAGGGGTACCTTATTTTGGGGGTCCTTATAATAAGGGTCCTACTATTTATAGGGTACTATATTAGGGTCCCCTATTTTCGGAAACTCCCAGATGGTCTCCAGTGAGCAAACGGTACGAGCAGCAGCCCGTTTCCGCGGGGTGTGGTGTTCGTACGGAAGGCAGGGGCCCCATGTTGACGACGATAGAGGGACACTTGTTGCTGGGGCGTCATTCACAGACAAGTGCACAGGCTTCGAGAGCAGCATAGGGTTTATTAGGGCCCAGTTTTGGGTTTAGGTGCAAATTCGCGAGGCACTCGCAATTCCGGTGGCAGACTAAGGTGCGTATTTCACAAGTCGTACCCGAAAACCCTTTTCCACTTGTTAAGGCCCCAATAAAACATTGATCCGCAGTGATCCCATTTCAACAATTTAACAACAGACGAGTTCGCATCTGCTTCCACGACGGCCCTGGATGGTAGAACTTCAACAAAATGGGAGTTTCCGAAAATAGGGGACCCTAATATAGTACCCTAAAATGTAGGACCCTTATTATAAGGACCCCCAAAATAAGGTACCCCTATTTTCGGAAACTCCCAAATCCACACCCAAGGCTTAGTTTGTGGGAGTCCGGGCCTCACTTCAAGCTCATGGGACCTGTGTAGTTCGTAGGGCTTTATGGTAATGCCGACCATTTTGTGGAAATCGCGGGGACTCGACAAAACTTTAGGGCTTTGAGGGTTTAGGCTTTAGGGGCTCGTAGGGTATGGTAGGTTAAGGGAAATGTTGTTCTTCGAGTGTGCTGAAACTCAGGTGGCAGCCCCCTCAAAGCTCAGCGGGAATTCTGCTGCCACGGGCTGGCTCGGAAAAGAAGCGGTTCCAGCAGTGACGTAATGCTTTCGGGGAGTTTGTGTTGTAAGACGAGGTGAAATCAGACAAAGCCTAAAACCACAACTCTGAACCCTGCAATCTAAACCCTCGACTCTCAGCCCTCATGCCACGGCCCATTCATGGGCTTAGTAACCGGGCTTTGAATGTTGCAGATGTTTGACCTAGGTGCCTGGTGAGAACTACTAGGTCTCTTAGAATGAAGAGGTTTGGGTGTAGGGCTATAACAAGGATATTGTCCGTCAAGGTCTACGAGATTTCTGGAGAGGAGCAACCACCCTAAGGACTTTGAATCCCATGGCGCCTGAGCTCCCGAACTTGACTTCAACGTTGGAGCCTCTTCAGTTTCAGTTTCTGGGTGGTGCTGATAGTGTTGGGACACATTCTCACCTAAACCTCAATCCAAAACCTTAAACAAGATCTAAACGGCTCTTTGTGCATGCTTTCTGCCTTATTTCCAAAGTTTCAGGTGGACGGGTACTGCACTGTACCTTTCATGAGTCCCTTGAGGTTTTGGTTTTAGGGTTTAGGGTTCAGGGTTCAGGGTTAGTGAGTCCCTCGAGGTTTTGGTTTTGGAAGTTTAGGGTTCAGGATTCAGGGTTTAGGCCGTTTAGGAGTCTCAATCCCTACTACCTACTTTTGGGTTCGAAGCAGGCGAAGAGGACCTCCGTGCCCGCTTCCCCATGGTCAGGAGTGTAACAGGGTTGGTGATCGGAAGTCACGAGAAATCCGAGGTGGTTTCTGGGGAGACCCCTTGAAGGCGATCCTTACCCTACTTCTGGCTCTCCTAAAAGGGACCTTATGGAGAGGGTCTATGTCTCCAACATTCCCCCCTGGTTCTGAAGGTTTTGGAACTCCGGTTCGAGAAATGGCCGCCATGCTGGTTTTACAGAGCCTGCAGTGCTTGAGGCAATGAGAAAAGCACAGTGGACAAGCTCGCCGATGTACTCCAGGACTTCCGAAAACCCTAAACTTGCCCTAGAAACCTTAAAAACCCCACATTAAGCCTGAAACCCCCTCAACCTTAAGCCCGAAGAAACCTTAATCACCACCCTAACCCTGAACTCCAAGCCTTCTAAGCTCTACTCCCTGCGAGCCTCCGAGAAGAAGCTTTACTAAGGCGTGGAGCTTTAGCGCAGAACCTCAACTTGGAGGTCTGAACCTAATATAGGGTTTAGGGGTTTGGGTTTAGGGTTTAGGGTTCAGGGTTTAGGGGTTTAGGATTTAGGGGTTTAGGGTCATTAGGGTTTAGGATTTAGGTTTAGGGTTTAGGGAAGCTTAAATAATTACCTATACTGTTTTGGGGGGGTTCCTTATTTAATAAGAACTAGAGTTATAACATCATATACCCTAAATAATTACCTATACTGTTTTGGGGGCTCCTTGTTAGAATTTATAGTAGAGTATACCCCAAAACCCTGTTCGAATTATTAAGGCCCCTAGATTGGTCAGTAGCAAAATCCTGTGTACGTAGTCCCTCGATAGATGTATGCTTGTATGCATGTATATATTATGTATGTATGTATGTATGTATGTATGTATGTACGTACGTACGTATGTATGTATGTATGTATGCATACATACATACATACATACATACATACATACATACATACAGGTAGACATACGTACCGACATGTATACACATGCATACAAGCATACATGCATGCACACACATACGTACACATACACACACACACACACATGCATGGATTCGTTCGCTCATACATACGTATTTATGTCATGTGGAAAAATGTGCATCCGAACCTTAGTAAATTTTGCCATCCTGCAACTTGTGCACATGTCTTACGTGCACACACATGTTCCTGCCATGTGGGGCATACCCATCTTGTCGAGTGGTCATAAGTCATGCAATCCAAGTAGTCTGGAACCTATCTAAACTCTCAACCCAATACCTTGAATTATGTCCATAGCAGTTACACAGCCCTGAACCCTAAATTGAATAGCCTTAAGTAAGTAACGTGCCCCAAACCCCTCATCCCAGCAAGAAGCCCCCAAAACTATAATTTGGTTTTAACTGTGTTAAAACTTCGCTATATTAGAAGTTGTAGAAACCCGTGTTCAAGAATGCACTCTGAAAGCCCTCTAAAACATCCACCAAAGCCCTGGGAGGACAGCCTTGACACACACGGGCCCTCGATTGGCCAGCCGGCCGTGGCAGCTGCAGGGCGCCCCAGTTTACCTTGAGGATCTAGTCGGGGTTTAGTGTTTGGGGGTTTATAGGGTTTAGTGTTGCTAGTTTGGGGCTTAGGGTTTAGAGGGTTGGATTTGGCGGGTCTAGAGTTCGGGGTTCAAGAATATGTGGATTTAGGGTTTGCATTCGTCCAGCACTAAACCCAAGTAGCGCAAATCCCAAAACCAGCCCGAAACGGCCCCACATTAGGTTGAGTCCTGCTGAATATCTGCAGTTTCAAGTTGCCGTAGTTTAGGGTTTAGGATTTCTATAGGGTTTAGGGTTTAGGGGTTTAGGGTTTAATACCCTAGCGTTCCAGTTACCGAAATGACAGGCTACTGGCATCTTATAGTGCTAGTGACCTACGATTGAAGCAGCTGGAGCCCAACCTGTAACGTCCCGACCAAAAGTGGTCAACACCTTTCTAGGCTTATATACACACATGTACACCCAAAGCCCCAAAACCCTGTTCAAGGTAGTACTTGTACTACTATAGCCGTAAACCCTAAACCCTACTTTAAGAACCCCAAACCCACTTTTTTGTAGGTTCTTCTTATTAACCCTAATATGGGATTTATAGGGACCCTACAAAAAAGTAGGTTTTGGGTTCTTAAGGTAAACCCTGAACCCTAAACCCTAAACCTAAGATAGCCGTAAACCCCAAACCCCAAGCATTCGTCACCATGTCAGCCCATCAGGCTCTCCTCGCCGCATTCTTCGGTCGGTCGACGGCCCGGCGGGTGCGAGGCTGCCGATTTGCCTTTCTCTAAGGGTAGTGGAGTTGGTTTGTAGAAGTTGAAAAGGGCTTGGGCGCGGAGTTTGGATTGAGCGGGTTTTGGCGGTTTCTTCTTCTTTTGCCCTTAACCCTAAACCCTAAACCCTGTAACCCTGAGCCCTAAACCCTTTCTGGCCTGTCCTGCCCTGCCCCTAAACCCCTGCCTGCCCTGCCTCTGGCCCATGCCCTGCTCCCGTGCCCTTTCTGCATTGCGCCTCCTGCTGCCCGACTGCCCCGTCCCTGCAAGTTTTACATTGTATCGCTTGCTGGGTTTAGGGCTTAGGGTTTAGGATGGATTGGGCCTGAGGGCTGAGGGTGCATGCTTATCAAGGAACTCCTAAGCCCTCGACCCCTTGGGGTCTGTAGGTTGGGGTTTCCTCTTGCTTTAAACAGCGTTGTGTTCAGGATCCTTGACAGCGGAGACAGCAAAAGAACTACCATCGAGGATCTTGCCCTCTACTTCCGGTAGATAGCAGAGACTGTGTCATCCAAAATACCTGAAAGTTAGATGCTTGCAATCCACGGAAGAAGTCACAGGCGCACCTACTTCTTATTTTATGAATGCCCTCAACCCTAAACCCTAGACCCTAAACCAACGATGTTTAGATGAGGTCCATGGGTCTACGGGCTTGCAAATGCTACCTGCATTGCCCTAAGGGTCCATGTACTCATATAGCATATGCATGGGCCCTAAAGTACCTATATAGGGACTACATTAAGGCCAATGTATATACTATATGAGCACATGGACCCTTAGGGTTGTGTTCTCGGGAGTGTTGGAGCTGAAGACTTCCGGATGATTTCGAGACGAATGCTTGGAGGTTCAAGGGTAGTTAGAAGTGGGGGTATGGGGGTTCCTTTAAGGGTTCCTTTAAAGGGTTCTATAGTAGGGTTTAGGGTTTAGGGTAGGTTCATGGGTAGTTAGACGTGGGGTTATACTTAGGGAAACTATAGTACTAACCCATATTAAGGGCCTTGCAACCCTACTTCTAGCCACCCTAAACCCTAAACCCTAAACATGAACCTCCAAGTGGTCATTGGCTTCAGCCTGAGAGGCCGTCTGGAGGAAGATCTGCTCGGGGTTTGCTTGGGCTCTGTAGCTAAAGCCTAAGCCCTCAACCCTTGCAACCCTAAACCCCGAAACCTGGAAGCCGGAAGCCCTAAGCCTAAACCCCTAAACCTAGAACTAAGCCCTAAACATAAGCCTAAACCCCTAAACCTAGAACTAAGCCCTAAACCTAAGCCTAAACCCCTAAACCTAGCATTGAACCCTAAGCCGTTCAATGTGTGGAGTCGGGTCAGTGAGTTCGGCGTGCGAGAGGCGAGTGTGCCTCACACCTGCCTGTGCCGACCTCGGGAGGGTACACAAATTCCGGGTTTAGGGTTTGAGGGTTTTAGGACTTTACGGCTTTAGGGTTTTAGGGTTTTTGAGTTTAGGGCTTGGTGTTTGGGGTTTAGGGTTAGAAGGTAACAGGGTTTAGGGTTTAGGGTTTAGGGTTTGATGTCTGGGATTCAGAGTTTAGGCTTAGGGCTACGAGTTTAGGTTTAGGGCTTAGTGTCCAGGACCTTCTGTTACCTTAGGAGATAAGCTGTCCTACTGTCGCATGTCCTAGCCCTTTGTGTAGGGCGCCGAGATTCTCGAAGGCCAAACTTGTAACGATACCCTGCAAGCAAGTGGGATATGGTGGTTTAAGGTTGGCTTCCGGCTTTGCCAGGACGAGGTAGTCTTTTGAACGTCAGTCATATATCCTTCGGGGCTTCGTAAGCCCAATCTCAATTTCCCAAACTCCAGGCCTAAAATCCTAGGGGCAGTGCCACGCAACACCTAAAGCCCTAAACTCACCATGCTCTTTATGAACATGTTGCTCTGTGACAGAAAGCCTGTTTGGGGTGCAGGGTTTATACTCGAAGATCACTCAGGTTTGCAGGGCTGTAATCTAGCGATCGGAATGACCCTGTCAAGTTCACATCATACTAACAGAACTCTCCTCACCCTGTGAAAAATATTTGTTGATGCCCCTATCTTCGAATTGGCCAGGTGGGAGTCAGGTTCTGGTTTTCGGGTTTGGGGGAGTTCAGTTTGGCGGTGGGGCATCAGAGTCTCGGATTATCTTCGAAGCTGGGCGGTCTCAACCCATAACCTAAACACTAAGCGCCAAACAAAGCTCCAAAACCTGATTCACTAAACTCTGCCATCTTATGCTTCAGCAGATCCCGAAGCCGAAGCCAGGTCCCGCAATCGCCAGTGATCCCTCAAGCCTTCATGTCGACGTGCGTCGAAGCTTCTAGATTTTAAGTCATTTTTAATACCCCAAACCCCAACGATCTCTTCGAATAGCCCCAAAGAAAGCGGTCAGTTAAACCTCGGACCCTAAACTACAAAGGGGTAGTTATCAAATTATGATCCCTTTTGGGGTACCCTAAATAATAGGTGCCGTATTCTAATAGGGACCCAAAAAGGGACCATATTTTTGACAACCACCCAAAGAGCTGTTTTGTTACCTCTCCCAGGCTGCTGCCTTGGTTCTGCTGACGGGTCTAGGCAGCCAGATCGCCAGGGCTCTCGGAGGCCATGATAGGGTTTAGGGTTTCAGGGTTTAGGGTTTAGGGTTTAGGGTATGAGGATTCAGAGTGGAGGGATGTGTGGCGTTTCGGCTTTGGGGCTTGGGGTGTGGCTTTAGGGATGTAGGTTTGGCTTGATTTCGGGCTCAGGGTGTTGGGGTTAGAGCTTGCAGGATTGGGTTCATTTTGGGTTCAGGGAGGTGGGGCCTATTGGGTTGAAGTTCTACGGTCGCACAGGCAACAGGGGCATGTCGGTGATTTCTGGTGTTCTGTATTGGCGAGGTCGGAACTCGGAACGATTTCTGCACTAAGCATCATTGTCATCTTTGTCAACACCTCCGTCACCGCTGGCAAGTACATCAAGGTCAATGGCAAGGACAAATCAGATCAGTGCTATTTCCATCGCCATCAGCGACAGCAGGAACAGCGTCAACAGCAACAGTGGGCAGTGACTGCCCTTCAGAGTTATCCCTAAACCCTACACCCTAAACCCTATAAACCCTAAACCGATCACAACAGGGATCCGACAGTTCGGGCCCTTGAAGCATGGTCCGTGTTACCATCAATACGTATCGCTGGCTCAAAGCCTCCCTGTGCTTTGCATCGTTTGTCGTGGCAGGCCTGGCCAACTCTGGCTCGAGCCTCAGGCATTTCTGATATATGAGCTTACAGGGACTTAGTGCTGAATGGGTTTACCTTACCGTTTTGGGGTTTGCGTCTTTCCGTGTTGACTCGGCATTTCAGGGCAGGTCTTAGGATATGGATATAGGTGCAACGGTCCTTCTGACGGCTTGCTTTTTCATAATGGGCTACCCTGTTCGGGCAACTCCTCCTTTGGCCCTCGGCAGCAAAGTCGAGATGTCCATGCCCCGAAAGTAGGGACCGGTGTGTGAAGCACACCAGGCTCCGTGCCGACCGGCTTTTATCAAGTCGCCTACATCCCGGTGCCAAGCTCTACACACATAATCCGGTGCCCAAACCCTCAACCCCTAACCCCTAAAAACCTAAACCCCTAAACCCCTAAACCCCTAAACCCTAAACCCTAAACCCTAAACCCCTGAACCCAAAACCCTGGAAGAAGTCGATTTCTGTGAGAACCCCAAAAGCCTGTCGGCTCGAAGGTCGTCAAATTGGGGCCTAAAAAATCACTGTACCAACATTGTTTTCGGGGTTCCGGGCTCAGGGTCGGGGGCTTAAGAGTTTAAGGATTAAAGTTTTGAGCCAGTCGGGGTTCCTTATCACAAATATTATCTAGTAGACTGGGCCCCAAAACACTATTCTAAGTATTAAGGCCCCTATGTTACCCTAAACCCTAGACCCTAAACCCTAAACCCTAAACCCTCGACATCCCTAAACCCTAAAGATCCCGTTGAACCCTACTACCTTAAGAACCGAAAACCCACCTTTTTGTAGGTTCTTATTATAAACCCCAATATGGGATTTATAGGGACCCTACAAAAAAGTGGGTTTTGGGTTCTTAAGGTAGGGCTACAGGAAAGGTAGACCAGAGTGGAAACTGGGACTGAAGGACTCGGCTCTGGGTTTGGGCTTTGGGGCTGGAGCTTTCGGGTTTAGGGTTGGGGGTTTAGGGGTTAGGATTTCGGGTTTAGGGTTTAGGGTTTAGAGTTTAGGATTTCGGGTTTAGGGTTTAGAGTTTAGGGTTTGGGGTTTAGAGTCTGCCCTCCGCCTTCCTGGCTTCCTGAGGCCTGGAACCGTTGCTACGGCAGCGAGCCGACGACCTGGCTCAGGCAGAAGATGCTACAAAAAAACCTTTACGGTAGAGGCCTTAATAATTGGAATAGGGTCTTGGGGGGGTTCCTCTAAAGGGCTTCTTAAAGGGGTTCTATAAGGGCTACTATAAGGGTTTAGGGTGTAGGGGCCTTAATAATTGGAATAGAGTCAAGGACTTCCCTTTTTATAGGACTTGCATAAGGAAACCTTAACAAGAACCCTAAACCCAAAACCCTAAACCCTAAACCCTAAACACAGCAAAAGGAAACTTTCAGGAACCCCCTTAAACAGGAAGCCCTGAACCTTTCAGGAAGCCCTTAGAAAGGAAGCCCTAAACCCTAAACCCTAAACCCTAGAGCAACCCT
>CAJNDV010031724.1:224-5224 GCA_905221635.1 Symbiodinium sp. CCMP2456
TTAGGGTTTAGGCTTTAGGTTCTTAAACCCACTGCCACTCAATATGGGGTCGGAAAAAGCATTGAAAGTATCACCTTATCGCCTCGCAGTCCTAAACGCTCAAAAGGGGTCATGCCAGGACCCTAAACCCTAAGCCCTAANNTAAACCTTAAACCCCAAGCCCCAAACTCAGTATGGGCTTTGGGATTTGACACGAATGATTGGGGTTTTGGGGAACTTGGGGGAAGTCTCGTGCTCCAGGGTTCTAGGGCACTTCCTAACGAGAGGTGTTCCAAAAAGGCGATAAGCACCCAGACCCTCAAAACGAGAATCCAAAGCCCCAGAGCCATGAAAGCCCAAAGACCCGAAGCCCTAAGTTTGAAAACCGTGCCGAAAGAGGAGTCCCTATGGCAAAGTCTGTGGATATCGTCCCGGACGTCGGTATTTCGGAAACTTCATGAGATTCTGGAACCTCAGCCAGCAGCGTCCACAGGCTTTTTGTTTTTTCTCTTGGGTTTAAAGTTCCAGGGGGTGGGGGGGGGTGGGGTGTAAGGATCGAAGCACCGGAGCTGAAAAGTGAGACTGCCTAAACTCTAAGCCCTAAACCTCAAACCCTGCTAACAAGGATTGGCAATGCACAAGGCCGCTGAGTGGCATCAGACCCTGATTGGTGCGCAGAGACGCCTGGGTTTTGTGTTTAGGGTTCACGCATTTAGGGCTCGGGGCTTAGGGGTTTGGGAATCGACTGGATTTGAGTTGATGGTTTGCGATGTCAGCAGCTACCAGGTCAGGAGGTGTGCAGTCAGGAAGGGTGTGCGACTTGTAACGCAAGAAGCTCTTGCAAAGCAAAGCCGCAACGAGAAGCCAAAGACGTTTGTGTGCAATTGCAGTCAAGGCAACTACTTCCCAACCTTGAGTGGGAACAAGGCTGTTTATGCCTTACCGCTGAACGCACCTTGGCCCTTTTCCGAAGCAATGGTCATGTCGAGGCAGTGGAGGTTTGTGCAGAGTCCATAGCAGGCGCAAAGTTTGCCAGTCTAAATCCTTCACTCCTATCGCCCTGGAAACCTAAACTCCTAAACCCTGAACCCTAAACCCTCCGCTCCTACAGACATCCCAAACCCTCACAAGCCCTAGACCCAACCTCTTTGAGAAACCGAGTACACCGAAAATCCGATCCTGGACGCTTGGCACGCAGAAGGGGATTTGAGATTTAGAGCCTTTGGGATTTCGGGGTTTAGGTTTTAAGGCTTCAGGATTTTAGGGTTTAGGGGTTTAGGGGTTTCGGGTTTGGGGGTTTGGCGCTTTTGGGTTTAGGGTTT
This sequence comes from Symbiodinium sp. CCMP2456, assembly GCA_905221635.1. NCBI lineage: Eukaryota > Dinophyceae > Suessiales > Symbiodiniaceae > Symbiodinium > Symbiodinium sp. CCMP2456. The sequence goes on from CAJNDV010031724.1 coordinate 1,526, forward strand.
AGAGGTTTAGCGGTTTGGATCTTGTTGGTGCAGGGCTTTAGTTCTGCTGCGCCTCGGACAGTTGTATCCCACCCGCCAAGTCCTGCAACTTCGGTGCTTACGGCATTACGGCACTCATGCACTGGACTTGCCATGCGGCTTTGTGCAGAGACCCCAAACCCTGAACCCTAAACCACAAACCCCTAAACTCTAAACCACAAACCCCTAAACCCTAAACCCTAAACCCTTAAACCCCTAAACCCTAAGCTCTAAACCCCAAAGGCTCAAAGACCATCAGCTTGCCACGGCACCAAAACTCCGACCATGAGCCCCCGAACTAGTCTTCAGAATATAACATGGTAGATTTTAGTATTCCATAGTATACAGTAATGGACTGGTATAAACCACAATAGACCAAAGTATATCGTATACCAGAACAGACTATAGCAGAGGCCTGTTTTCGCGGGGTTTGCTGTTGAGGACTACGGCGCCATCTGCCTCCACATGTGCGAAGCACATCGGAATTGCACATTCTGGTCCTGGAAAGACATGACCAACGGTCGGCACCCGCCATTTTGACCTAAGAGGGGGAGAAGGGCTTACAACCCTAAACCCTGAAACCTAAGCCCTGAACCCTTAAGTCCGCAAGACGCCGGAGAGCAAAAGTCAATGTTGGAAACAGCAACCGCGAGAGAAACAGGCGGCGAAGTGACGACAAAGGAGTGAGACTAAATAAGGGCAACTAATGTAGGGGCCTTGATGACTAGAGTAGGGCATTGGCGGTTCCTTAGTATAGTATACCCCAAACCCCATTCTTCGTATTAAGGCCCCTATATTAGAAGCTCCGAGGATACTGGGTCAGGTAGTCCCAAAGCTCCACATCTAAACTTCCGACACCTTACTGAATTGTCCCCAGAGCAAAACCGCTGGCCCTTCGTCTGAAGTGCCTGAGCCGTGAACCCTAAACTTGTCTAAACCCTATCCCCGGAACCCCACAGTCTGAACCCTAAGTGCTCGAATGCCACCAAAACCCCAAAACACCCCTTAACCCTAAAGCCGAAACCCCAAACCCTAAAGCCGAAAGCCTAAACCCTAAAGCCGAAAGCATAAACCCCGAACCCTAAACCCATGCCAGGGAACATCTTCGGTGGGGCATGCGAGCTCTTCAACAACCAGGCCGGGGCTAAAGTGTACAGAGACTGAGCTTTTCGGGTCGAGGGGCTTTGGAGTTTTCGGGGTGTTATGGTTTAAATATCTGTGCTTTTGTCTGGTGAGTTGTTGGCAATGGGGGTTCAGGATTTAAGCTTTGGCGGGTTTAGGCTTGTTGGGCTTGTGGGTTTAGGGTGTTCGGACAATGGATTTTGTTGCAGCTGCGAGTGTAGAAGTTGTGGATTTACGTCTAGAGGCCCCACTCGAGTTCAAAACTCGAACAACCCTCTAAACCCTAAACTTCCCAAGCCCTAAACCCTAAAAAATACCGCCGGAGGCCATCATCGACACCAGACTTACCTACAACTGGCAGCACTTCATCGGCGGAAGCTGTCAGCTTGGGTCTTACGAGCCCACGATTTCGGAGGGTTCTATAGGCTGTGGGGGCATTTGTTTCCATTACTGCTATATGGGCGGTTGTCAAATTTATGGTCCCTTTTTGGGTCCTTATTATAATACGGCACCGATTATTTAGGGTACCCCAAAAGGGACCATAATATTGAGAAGTACCCATATGTGCTATTACTATTGTTGCTGTTACTGATTTTATCAGTATCACGGTTGCTCTAGCCCATCTTCTGAGTGTTATTACATCGATTAGCGTGATCAGTCTCGGTTTTCGCAAGTGGGGCTGGCGGATCGGCACTTTCTTAGATTTCGCACCCGATGATTTCAGCGCCTGGGTTTTCAGGAGTTTCCTCACTTTTGGAGCTTCAAAATACGAACTCAATCCTGAAATGCACAAACCTCGATCCCTAATCCCTAAAGAGCCTAGACTTGCTTTCACCTCGGACTTTCCGCGCAAGTCGAAGTGGCGGGGCTTAAGGGTCCAGGGTTTCAGTTTGCTAAGCTGCAACCAACCCTTGACTCGACCTCCTAAACCCCCTAGCCCTCACCCTAAGCCCAAGAACCACAACTATACAAACACCAAAACCCATGCACCCTAAACCCTAAACCCCAAACCCTAGACCCATACACCCTAAACCGCCAACTCCAAACACCAAAGCCCTACACCCCAGTCGTCAGTGAGCCCCGAAACTGAAGCTGTCGGAGCGGCGAGCGAGGTCCGAGGCCAAGCGGGATTTCTTCTGCGAGCCGAACATGTACGGGAGGCCATAGGGCCGAGGGTTTTTGGAGCATGACAGCGGACATCACAAGAGTACAGATGGACTGCTAATGATGACGATCGTGATTGTAGTGAAAGGCAGCCGTAATAGTGACAATAAATGTAACACTACGAATAGTCTCTGTCAGTACTATTGCTTGCTATTGTGGTTGAAAAGGGCTCATTCGTCTAACCCTAAACCCTAAACCCTCACAGTTCAGGGTTCGAGGCTGACAGTCTCATGGAAGGGCTTGGGCTTCAAGGGCTTCTTCTTTATGGAACGTTCAGAGCTGTAGGGGTTTTCTATTGCATAATGAGCTCTTGATTTTTTCGGATGTCGTTGCAACTGTTTCGCCAGGCAGTTCTTCAAGAGTTCGGCGCGTTTCCCTGGCTTTTCACGACTTGTCGCACTGGGGCTTGTTGCAAAATCGGAGCCACAAACTCTAGGCTCAGATTGCACAACCCCAAGCCTGCAACCATTACCTAAAGTCCGCAGCACAAATCTCGAAGTGTACCGCGTGCGGAATCCTCAGAAACCGAAGCCGCAAGGAGCCCTCACGTAATATAGGTGCCCATACTATTTTGGGCGTTCCTTACAGTGTTCCCTGTTACAGTTATAGTCTAACATACTCCAAAACCCTATCCTAATTATTGGGGTCCCTACGTGACCCTATTCTAACGGGAAGCCCTCAACTCGAGGCTCCCTTCCACCCCCTTTGCACCCCCGAAGCCCAAAACCCTCGAAGCCCCCCATACCCTAAATCCTTTACTCGAAGCACGCAGCCTCCAATTCAGGGCCTAGGCATGCTTTAGGATGCCCCATCCGTCCTCGCGATGTCACTACATAGTGTGACACTTAGAGAAGGCAGGTCTGTTAAGTCAGGGTTGAGGAGGGCGCAGGACTACCATCTGCACCAGCTACCATCACCACCTTCATCAACAACATCGATCCTCACGGTCACAGGCATTGCCAATTGCTGATGTCATCATCAATCATCATCATCGTCATCATCACCATCATAATCACCACCATCATCACCATCATCACCATCATCATCACCATCATATTCAGGCACTTGCATCTACTCCAACGGAACGACTGTCAACTATCAAACCGCTAGGTAGTATCGATTCATTCGGATCCCTCCATGACGATTACGAGTATCATCGTCATCAAAGCGATCATGGTAGCGGTAGCCTGAGGAGTGTAAGCTCTTGTGAACTTCTGTAACTTGTTGAACTGTAAATCCCAAAACCGAAAGCCAAAACCCCTAAGTTTAGGCTCTAAGGGGACCTCCATCGACAGGATGATGACTCTTACGCCTCTGACCCAGGAGCCAGATCTCAGGCGCGCCAGGGTTTTGGGATCTGGTGGGGTTAGAGTTTGGACCGCATCAGCATCACAA
>CAJNDV010031724.1:7724-15284 GCA_905221635.1 Symbiodinium sp. CCMP2456
TTTCAGGCCCATATTCGATTCCTAGGGTTGTGGTGTTTAGTATTTCGGGCCTTGGGGTTTAGGGTCCATGGTTTTGGGGTTCAGTGCCGGGGAGTCTGAGTAGTGCTTAAGGAGTTTAGGGTGTCGAGCTCAAGGTTTTGGGGTTCAAGTAGAGGCCACACCAGAGATGGAACGATTGCATTTTTGTGATCGCCATGGGGCCATACTTCCAGATGAAACGGTTTAGGATTCAGGATTTACCTTTAACCGCAAACCCTACTCCCTAAACACGGGCCATTGCATGAAACAAACCCCTAGTCCCTAAACCCTGATCGAGATGTCGCATGCCGGCCCTGAATCCAAGCCAAGGCCGCCAGAATTGTATGCAAATCTCAGCCCCCTCCCTTCCAAAAAACAAACCTACTGACGTTCTTGAACTTGCAAAACCACTGTAAACTCCCAAAACACCATCGCCCTCAGTAATTCACCAACCCTATTTCCTAATTTCTAAACCCTGAACCCCCGAAACCTTAACCTGGAATCAGCAGAGGATGGTGGTGTTCTCGGTCTTTGGCGGGACTGGAACAACCTTGCAGCTTTGCTGGCAGGGCTTCGTAGGCCGCATGGCGCTGATTGGGCGGGCATGTCCAGGATTTTGTGGGTTAAAAACGGGTTTAGGGTTAGGGTTTAGGGTTATTTGGTGGGGGCTTAGGGGTTTTAGGGGTTGGTGGGTGTAGGGTTTAGGCTTTGGCAGGTCTAGGAGGGTCGGGATTGAAACAAGGGCTTACTGCGAGGTAGACCAAACGGGGTATTAAACGTGTTCTGTGCCAAGGTTTAGGCAGTTTAGGGTTTTGTGGTTTAGAGTTAAGGTTTTGCGATGGAGGAACAGCTATTGAAGAATCGTACCTTCATGACAGTCACAGCACACTACTAACAAACCGACAGTCAGAAGATCTGAAGCAAAAATGTTTGGAATATTCGTGATCTTGGCCATAGAAAAGGGCTGCTACGCATTATGACCGTCGGTATAGGAGATGTCCGGCCTGGTGATGTTCGACCCTCTAGATGCAATGGCAGAGACACACCGAGATTAGCAGAGCAGTGCAGTTGCGGTAGTACTCGCGGTAGTAATCCCCTAATTAGGGATCCTAACTACTAAAGGGTACTTTATAGGAACCCCCTTATGGGGATCTATTTTTTAGATCCTTTTTAGTAGTGGAAATCCCAGCGCAGCCTCTTGATGGAAGAAGCTCCAGCCTCAAGTTTAGAGGTCGTAGCCTTGGCAACATCTGAACCGACATGAGCTCGAGTGCTGCTTTTCCGAAGTAGTTTGTTGTGCCAACCTTGAACCCTAAAGAATTTGTTACACAGAAACCTTAGCCTGAAGAAAAAGATCAAGGCGTGCACTAGCGACGAAGTGATAGCAAGGTTTAGGGTTTCAGGTTTCTGTCCGGATTATGACAGGGTTTAGGGTTCAGGGTTGATGCTAGGGCTGCTAAGGTTTAGGGTTTAGTGGGGTTTAGGGTCGGTGAGAGGGATCATTGTTTAGTGTTTATGACAGGGTTCAAGGTTTAGGGTTTATGATAGAGAGTAAGTCATTTCGTAGTGAGTAGTAATATTATCCAGTGGCCTTTGCATCCTAAATCCAAGGTTTAGGGTTTGAGCTAGGGTCAGGCAGTTTCGTAGTGACTATCAACGAATGAACTCTGAACCTTCCAGTGGCCTTTGCACCCTAAATCCAAGGACCTGAAATCATGAAACCGATTTTCTGCAAACTTTGCACCAGCAGCGCTACAACCCTCGGCCCACAGCCAAGAGAAGCCGCAAGTCCTCAAACTTGAGCAGAAAAGAGGAATCCCTGGGTTTAGGGGTTTAGGGTTTAGGGTTCAGGGTTAACCTATGAACCCCGACCCAAGCCACACCGTGAGCAACATCACCTGAACCCGAACCCCAAACTCGATGCCGAGCCAGGGACCACGTGTGCCTGTGGCGGGCTCAGTGCCGGATGGTTCTGAAATGTTCTGAATGTCATATAGAGGCCTAAATAATTACCACGACTATTTTGGCTTCTTGTTATAGCTTTCTATACTTTTATATACTCTAAAGGACTCCAACACTCTACTTAATTATGAAGGACCCTACAGAACGTTCTCACAATTTGGCCCCCAGGCTTTCCCGGACTGTTGGGGGCTTCGTGAAGCGGGCTAAGGGTTGAGGGTTTAGGGTTTCAGGGTGTCAGGAGCTTAAAGCTCTCGGATTAGGGTGTTCAGGGCTTCTAGGACTTCAGGGTTTTGAGTTGGTTGCAATCAGCGGCATGGTACATATATATATATATATATATGCACAATGTACATACACTACTACTATTTTCTATACTACCACCACTACCACTACTATTATTATTACTATTACTACTACTACTACTACTACTACTACTACTACTACTACTTCTCCTACTGCTACTACTACTGCTACTACTACTAGCTTGCCCCTGCTGGCTTGGGGGGCGGGCCCATGGAGATTCAGGTGATGCCGGTTGCTTGCTCTGCCGCGCATAGGGCCATGACGTTTTCGGAGCCCTACGCCCCGTTTGCGTCTTAACCCCTTCTCGGGGTGGAGACAACGCGGATGCCCGTGCTTTTGCCAAGGGGCGACTCTCACTCACTCACTACTATTATTATTATTATTACTACTACTTCTTCTACTGCTACTATTACTACTACTACTACTACTATTATTATTATTGCTACTACTTCTTCTACTGCTACTACTACTATTATAATGATTATTACTACTACTACTACTACTACTACTACCACTACTACTACTACTACTACTACTACTACTACTTACTACTGCTACTGCTACTGCTACTACTACTACTACTACTACTACTGCTACTACTACTACTACTACTACTACTACTACTACTATTACTACTGCCGAGCATTTGTATATAATACTATGCAGCCGTCCGCGAGGTTTGAATGTCTTCTTCATGTCCCTGGTCTTCCCGTATGGGGCAAAGGCCCGGAAGCATGATCGCTGGGACATGGCCCGTTTGTATCTGCGCCGTGTGCGCAGGAACCTGTGCGTCTTTGTTTGCGTGTGTGCATGGGTGTGTGTGTGTGTGGCAACCCTGTGTCCAAGGGTGTTCACGTCCGCAGTTATATTTCAGCAGGGGCACCAGGGATGTGTGGCTTGGCCTGGTGCAACGAAGCTCCAGTCACATATCAGGATATAATCGGGGGACGAGCACGTACCTGCATATTGCTTGTGACATCGTCTACAGAAATCGCTGTGCACTGGTTGTCGTGGATATTCTACTTGGATGTCCGGTCGTCACTGGATATGGCAGGGGCTCAGCCAAGAACCCCATCTTGCAGCAGCTTTGCATTGCCTTTCTCGATGGTGCGTTGGGGTTCAGGCCTGTTGTGGTTTAGGCAGGTTGCCCAGGTCCAGGCAGGGTTACTTCATGCTGTTCTTCTTCGACATTCCTGTCCACGTGCTGACACGTCAATAGTTACCAGTGTGTGGACACTCGAGTCCTGGGCACTGGTTGGCTTCCTTCGCATAAATCAAACCTGAATTTAACATACCGCGTGTAGTCCTACGGGACGGCGGTGTATGTCGTGGTGCTGCACTCAGATCCTCCAAGTCCGGAGGCACCAATTCACAGTGTCAGCGCTTAGCCTGCGGGGGCGCAGTTCAATGTCGAGCCTTTGTGCAGCCTCACGGCACTACCGCCTCTTATGGCCCCACAAAGCAAGGCTCCATGCCGACCCTAAGATGCGTCATGCGTACATAACCAAGGACTATGGCTGGCAGGCAGTTTATGACCCAAATTTCTAGTTGTTTTCGCGTTTTGGTTAGTGGACCCTTAGCTGCATCTTGCTTCCCTGTCTCACAGCCATGCCTCCCCTGAACCTTGGACCGTCTGCAAGCATGAGGTAACCAGCTCAAGCACATCTGATCTCTGTAGTTCAACTCCAAGCAAAGTCATACTCTCGAGCTCCACTCGCGAGGGCTCATCTGCAGGGTTTGATGGACATGGTACTCGAGTGTACCATGGTACCAGCGAAAGCTGATGTTCCCTTTGGAGGAAGCACTCAAGGATTCTGCGAGCAATCGACGATTTGGCGTTTCCAGATATAGCAACGTCGGGCACCCCGTTATTATCAACAAAAAAACTAACAGGGCATCCCTTAAGATCCTCGTGTGCACCGACTTCAACCAGAGCTTTGAGGGCATCCAACTACCCAGCAGCCTGCAGAGTTTGACGTTTGGCTACCAGTTCAACCAGAGCTTGCAGGGCTTCCAGCTACCCAGTGGCCTTCAGAGTTTAACGTTTGGCCACAAGTTCAAGAAAGCTTGGAGGGCATCCGCTCGCAGAGTTTGGCGTTTGGCCTGGAGAACAACCAGAACTTGGAGGACATCCTGCTGCTAAGGTTTAGGGTTTAGCGGTTTAGGCAGAGTGTGACGTTTGGCGACTTCAACCAGAGCTTTGAGGGCATCCAACTGCAGAGTTTGGTGCGGAGCTCAACCAGAACTTGGAGGACATCCTGCTAAGGTTTAGGGTTTAGCGGTTTAGGCAGAGTGTGACGTTTGGCGACGTCAACCAAAGCTTTGAGGGCATCCAACTGCCCAGCAGCCTGCAGAGTTTGACGTTTGGCTACAATTTCAACCAGAGCTTGCAGGGCTTCCAGCTGCCCAGTGGCCTTCAGAGTTTAACGTTGGGCCACAAGTTCAACAAGAGCTTGGGAGGGCATCCGCCTGCAGAGTTTGGCGTTTGGCGCGGAGTTTAACCAGAACTTGGAGGACATCCTGCTGCTAAGGTGTTTAGGGCTTAGGGTTTAGCGGTTTAGGCAGAGTGAGGCGTTTGGCGACTTCAACCAGAGCTTTGAGCGCATCCAACTACCCAGCAGTCTGCAGAGTTTGACGTTTGGCTACAATTTCAACCAGAGTTTGCAGAACTTCCAGCTACCCAGTGGCCTTCAGAGTTTAACGTTGGGCCACAAGTTCAACAAGAGCTTGGAGGGCATCCGACTGCCCAGCAGCCTGCAGAGTTTGACATTTGGCAGCGCCTTCAACCAGATCTTTGAGGGCATCCAACTACCCAGCAGCCCACAAGCTTTTTACCAAAGCCTGGATAGCTAGAGCTTTGAGGGCATCCAGCGCACCAGCAGCCTGCAGAGTGTGGAGGTTGGCTACCGGTTCAACGGAGCTTTGAGGGCCTCCAACTACCCAGCAGCCTGCAGAGTTTGATTGGCTTCGAGTTCAACCAGAGCTGGGAGGCCGTGCAACTACTTGGCAGTTTGCGAAGTTTTACTTCACGGAGTTCACGGAGTTCTCGTGTAGACACGTGGCGAGCAGTGTGGTTTGGCTTCCTCTGTGGCAAGCAATGCGACGAGTACGACAACTCTTTAAGGTGGCTACGACAACTTGTCCGACGGCTACGACAACTTCCCAAGCGTTAAGCACATCCCCAATCTCCACGTCGAGTTTGACTACACTCACAACAGCACCAGTACTACATGGACATCGTCTGCATCAACATCTTGGTCAAATACATCCTCAACATCCTTATGGAGCTCGACCACATCTGCCGCAGCCTCCTTTTACCGCAGTCTTTCCGCAGCCATTTGTGGCATGGTCACAACTTCAACCAGAGTTTCGAGGGCCTCCAACTGCCCAGCAGCCTGCAGCTACGGCGGGGTGCTCACTGTAAACAATGACCCCGCTACGGCGGTGTGTGTGTGTGTGTGGCAACCCTGTGTCCAAGGGTGTTCACGTCCGCAGTTATATTTCAGCAGGGGCACCAGGGATGTGTGGCTTGGCCTGGTGCAACGAAGCTCCAGTCACACATCAGGATATGGTCGGGGGACGCCTTGACCACGTACCTGCATATTGCTTGTGACATCGTCTACAGAAATTGCTGTGCACTGGTTATCGTGGATATTCTACTTGGATGTCCGGTCTTCACTGGATATGGCAGGGGCTCAGCCAAGAACCCCATCTTGAAGCAGCTTTGCATTGCCTTTCTCGATGGTGCGTTGGGGTTCAGGCCTGTTGTGGTTTAGGCAGGTTGCCCAGGTCCAGGCAGGGTTACTTCACGCTGTTCTTCTTCGACATTCCTGTCCACGTGCTGACACGTCAATAGTTACCAGTGTGTGGACACTCGAGTCCTGGGCACTGGTTGGCTTCCTTCGCATAAATCAAACCTGAATTTAACATACCGTGTGTGTGAGTGTGTGTGAGTGTGTGTCTCTGTGCGTGTGTGCGTGTGTGCACGGGCGTCTATGTGTGTGTTCAGGAAGTTTAGGCATGTTTTGACCTTCTGGCAAGAACATCGTGTCAATCTTAAACAAGAGTGCAATATACACATTGGTGTATAGTTAGTTAGTAGCTAGTATATGCACACGTGCACATACAATCACAGACACACGCACAGACAGACAAACACAAATACGCACACACACACACAGAGATTCACAGCACACGTGCACACACATCGAACAGCACATGCATGTTTTTAGCATCAGTGTATGTCTGCATTTATATGTATATACACATATGTATATACATAGAGCTGGGACACACACAGACACACAAACAGATACGCACATTACGAACAAGTGCCGCAGGAATACATTTGCATGCCTGTGCTTTTTTCACATATATATATATATACACATGATTCTTTGTGCATAGTATATCATATCATGTCACAGCTACATATTATTCACATATGTATGTATGTATGTATGTATGTATGTATGTATGTATATATATATATATACATATGCACACATCCAGGCAGACTGACTGTGTGTGTGTGTACGTATGTATGTATGTATGTATGTATGTATGTATGTATGTATGTATGTATGTAAGTGCGTATGTATGTATGTATGTATGTATGTATGTATGTATGTATGTATGTACTTAGGTGCGTACGTACGTATGTATGTATGCATGTATGTGTGTGTATGTATATGTAAATGTTATATGTATATGCATGTCTCCCGTGTGTATGTACGAACCCGTGTGCGTGTGTGTTAATTTATACCAGTGGTCGCATCATCCGAAGCTTGTTTGCCACTCATCCGTGGAATCAGCAGCTTTGGACACTAGCCTTAGTCTGAATTCGAGTCTTCACTAATCTTCGTATATAGCCTGTCATGTATACTGGGCAACTTACTCCCCGGTGCACACCCGGTCCCTGAGAGCCCCTTATGCTAGAACAGGCCCACGAGTGTACCGCAGCTGAAGCAGCTGCGGAAGAATGCATCGAAGGCACAGCCAGCCATTCACTTCACAACAATAGTTGTCGTCAGGGTGGTGGTGGTTGTGGTGGTGGTTGTGGTGGCGGCTGTGTTCTAGTAGGAGCACTGTCAGAAGTAGAAGAAGAAGTAGTCGTAGTTGTGGTGGCAGTAGTGGCCATCAGCAGGAGGAGGAAGAAGAGGAGGAGGAGGAGGCAGGAAGCGGAGTAGCAGTCGTTGACGTTGTGGCAGTAGCAAGCAGTGGTGGTAGTAGTAGTAGTAGTAGTAGTAGTAGTAGTAGTAGTAGTAGATTTAGAAG
>CAJNDV010031724.1:15685-27137 GCA_905221635.1 Symbiodinium sp. CCMP2456
AGTAGTCGTTGTAGTAGTAGTCGTAGTCGTAGTCGTAGTAGTAGTAGTAGTAATAGTCGTAGTAGTAGTAGCAGTAGTAGTAGTAGTAGTAGTAGTAGTAGTAGTAGTCGTAGTAGTAGTAATTGGTACTAGTAGTAGTAGTAGTAGTCGTGGTGGTGGTGGTAGAAGTAGTGGTAGTGGTAGTGGTAGTGGTAGTGGTAGTGGTAGTGGTAGTGGTGGTGGTGGTGGTGGTGGTGGTGGTGGTAGCAGTGGTGGTGGTAGTGGTACTGGTAGTGGTAGTGGTAGTGGTAGTGGTAGTGGTAGTGGCAGTGGCAGTGGCAGTGGCAGTGGCAGTGGCAGTAGTAGTAGTAGTAGTAGTAGTAGTAGTCGTGGTGGTACTGGTGGTGGTAGTGGCAGTGGTAGTCGTAGTGGTAGTGGTAGTGGCAGTGGCAGTGGCAATGGCAGTGGCAGTGGTAGTGGTGGTGGTAGTGGTAGTGGTATTGGTAGAAGTGGTAGGAGTAGTAGGAGCAGCTGCAGCAGCAGATCGGAGTAGTAGTCGTAGTAGTCGTCGTAGTAGTAGTAGTAGTAGTAGTAGTAGTAGTAGGGGCAGGAGTAGAAGAAGTAGCAGTAGCAGCAGCAGGTTGTTGCAGGAGTGGTGGAAGAGGCGATAGGAGGACAGCTGCTGCTACTCAACGGTGACGGTGCAAGGCGATTTGGTTTACAAATCTCCGGGCTATGCGCAATGGATCGGATGGTTGGACACCCTCGGTGTGCTGTTCTTGTGCCCTGGCAGCCTTGAAAGAGACTGCATCGCAGAAACATAGATATCAAAAGACAACAGTTTCTTCTCACACCTCATAGCATCATGGCAAAAAATGTATCCATGTGCTTGTCAGAATGGTTGTCATCATGGTATCAGCTGTGATGCCACAAGCTGGGCGATGATGATGATGATGAGGGTGAAAGAGCCGTTGACGTTTCGCGAGGTTTGACCATATCAAAACAGAGTGCTAATGATGCATTCAGGCTAAAGCTCTTGACTGTGCTGTGCGAAAAATGCAGGTTCATGATGTCCAACTCGCAGATCAACACCATCAAGTTTGGCACCAGCCTTAGATCATCGAGGGGCCCCACAGGTTGCGTTCTGCTGAGCTCAGTGCCTTCCTTCGGATCCGGAGCTACGTCAACAACGCCCCAAAAGCCCCAGGGCTCCCGAGGTATGTCGTGGCATTTCGACCTTTATGGCTAGATCCTGGACCTGAACTCTAAACCCCAAAATCCCCTAACGCTTACCCAGGTATGTCCTGGCATTTCTACTTTATGATGGAGTTCATCGATCCGAAAAACGGCCGAACGCTGTGTCCAGAGTCGGAGCTGGTCTTCGGCAGCATGGTCTGCGTGACCGAGCCGCTTGTTCGCATCTCTTTCCCAGGGGGATGCTCCTCTTTAGGGTTTAGGGCTTAGGATTTAGAATTTATCGTTTCTGACCTGTAAAGTTCTGACACGAGTTTGTTAAGGTGTTCGACTCCCCCCGAAGGAAGAAGCCAAGTCTTCCGGGATGGACGTGGGAGGCTTGAATAACTACGTTGCCAACACTGTTCAATCATCACCGTTCCTTACTGAACACAGTTCTTCTGAATTTTCTTACAGTATGTGGGTAGTTCTCTAAATGAGGGTCCCTTTTTAGGTCCCCAGTATAGTACGGCACCTCTTTAAAAAGGATCCAAAAAGGGACCCTAACTTCGAGAACTACCCATCTGTCCTAAACCCCTGTTTCCATTCATCGAGGCCGGTGACTTAAGCCTTCTAAGGGAAACCTACTGTCATTACTGAGGCTCCGATATTGCCTTCCTGTTCGTGTTTGGGAATTCTAGTGGTTGAGGCCCCTGTACTAAGTACCATGGTTTTTCGGTCTTAAGGCCCGAAAAACCCCTAAACCCCTAGACCTTAAACCCTAAACCCTCGAAAGGGTTAAAGATGAAGACTTCAGGGGCCGGGGTATTTGGGTTTCGGTTTCAGCGCTATGGTTCAACGTGTTTCACGTCTGTTGCTACGAGACACCATCTCCGTGACTGTTGCTTGCAGCAGTTGTGCGTGACAAGATGCTTCAATGTCAGGTACTGGTTTGTGGCAGCTTGCCTGCACGAATGATTCGGTTCGTCGTAGCCTCAGCCCCAGAATGCCCAAGAATCAGGTGCTGGTGACGACAGTGCTCGGGTGCTTTTTTGCTGCACTGGCGACATTCGTGCCGTGCCCGCTCTTCAATTCGAGGCGATGTCGGAGCGTCAGGGCTTGAGTGGTTTGGGATTTCGTTAGTTCGTGTAGTGGGATTATTCGTTCAAAACTTACATCCGGGGCTAGTGATAGTGATCCTAACTCCGTGAATGGGTGCTGCCTGCGACTCCCATGCCGCAAAGTGCCAAGTTTCAACCACCTATGGGGCTTGAATAATGGGAAATACTCGTATTGTCCGTAAGTTTCCATTTCAGCACTGTGAGCGGCAGCGTAAAGTTTACGAGGCCGTTCAAGTAAGTCTAACGGCTTAAGTAACGGTCCAGAACCCAATTGCCTGCACTAGTATGCGACACAAATGGTTCATAGGGGAATGATCCCCAAACCCTAAACCCTAAACGATTTTCGCCTTCAGGATTTTTGTGCTTTACCCCCGGCACGCGACAAAGCTAGCTTGGGCATCAAAGAACCTGTTTCAGCACGGAGTTTTGTACGCAATAAACAGCATTGCTACACGTAGAAGATGCTACGAAGCATGTGCCAAAAGTGGAGAGAGCAAGGAACTGCAGGCGGACAGGGACGGAATGAAAGAAGCAGGAAGGAAGACCTTGCACCCGAGGCCATCAGGGAAAAGACCTACGATCCTCGAGACTCTCAACACTAAACTCCTCATAGTACCCCGTCTTGTACCCGTTTTTCCATCCCTCCTAGTAGCCCTTATTACAACTCCCGAAGGCCCTAAACCCTCGACCCTTATAGTATCCAATTGCCTTCTGCCAGGAAAGCCTTCCAGGACATGATCTCCACCATGGGCACCGTCAGCAAGATCTGGACCTTTGGCGACAGCTCAAGAGGTAACTACAAAACTCATGCTCTTCCGGTGATTCGTGCTGTTACCATGGATATTGTACTGATGAAAGTCATAATCATAAGAAGTACAATCGTAAGAATTATTGGAAGAGGGTGTGGGGGATAGCAGTTCACCATCCAGCACAAACGCTACTTGCCCCAACCCCAACTTCTCCACCCCTAACAGCCCAGTGCCCTCCGCCACAGGTATTGGAGTTGAAACTGTTCAAGGTTTTAGACTGGGTTTGGGGTTTTGGGGTTTAGGTCTAGGGTTTTGGGGTTTAGAGTCTGGGGTTGGGGGTCATGCATTTTAGGGTTTAGGGGTTCGGGGCTCTTTGGCAGGAGGGTGGGGACAGGCATTGCAGGCTGGGGGCTGAACTCCGACTTCTGGATCCCACTGCGAAGTGCGGAACGCTCACCCCAAACCCCCATATAATATGGGGGTTTAGGGTTGAGGGGCAAGCCTGTATCTGAAACCCCAAATCTCAAGAGTCCTAAAGCCCAGGGAGGAGGCAGTGGAGTACATCTGCGGCACGAGTCGAACAGCCAAGCGTATCTCGCCGGCGCAAAAACTTCTTCGGGGCTTGGAGATCAGGGCTCTATAGGGCTTTCGGGGTTGAATTTATGGTTTAGGGCTTTGGGTTTAGGGTTTATAGGTTTTAGGGTTTATAGGGGTCGGAACAATTAGCGATACTCTTGTCTAAGGAGTTTAGGGATCCCCATAATGATAACAGAATTTACCTTTTCTCATTATTCGGGCCCCTATACATCGCGGGGACGAAGGTTTCGAAATGTGACTTTCTTCATGCACATAGCCTGACATGTTAAGTTACAGGTCGCGTGGCGAACTTTTGTCCTCCCAAGCACTGAACACCAAGGGTTGAGTTACCAAAATACGGATCTATAGTAAAGATAATCGGGTTTCCTTATTAAGGTAGGTTAAAATACTTAACAAGAGCCCAGTACCAACGCCCAAACCCTACTTGGACGAGTCAGATGGACAGATGTCAAGGGTTCCCGAAAGCCCGGGAGCCCTCAACCCTGAACCCTACCCGGACCCTACACAACCTTCCTTTCTAGGTTTCCTGTCGTGATTTCCGTATATAACGTCGCTGAAAAGGTATAGGCTCGCCTAAACCCGAAACCCTACTCCTTGAAGCCTAAACCCTAAACTGGCCCTAAACCCAGGTCCCACTGGTTTCACTGGTGCCCAGTGAAGCTCAACTGGGCTCCCGAAGGTTATGAGCCCCTCAGCACGACACCCCCGACTCCACATAGGAACCCTTAGAAAGAAGCCCTTATAGTAACCCTTAGAAGTAACCCACAGTAACCCTCTACAGTACTTCTTCAAGTCCCCCATACAGTAATCCGCATAGTGCGCATGAGCCTCAACTCCTCACTCCTAAACCCATGAGCACCCGAATTTGCCGAGAGGATTTCATCTAAGCCCGAAACCCTGAACTCAGTGCAGTCACCGTACTAGTAACCCAAATAGAAATCCCTAAACCCTAGACCCTAAGCCCTAAAGGCTAACCCTTCAAGTAGCCAACCCCCTACAGTAGGCCCCCCCGGAGTTGGCCGAGGATTTCACTTAGAGGCGAAGATCGATGCCATCAGCCAGATGAACTTGAACGTCGCTGCTAACCTCAAGGTCCCTTTTCAAAAGGGGTTCAGGGGCTTTTTGGGGCTTTAGGGTTTCAAGGTTTAGGGCTTTAGCGTTTGGGGATTTTAGGGTTTAGGGGTTTTGGGTTGTAGGGCCTTAAGGTTTTGGGAGCTCATCGGGGGTTTAGGGTTTCTTGCGATGTGGGGTCTCTTGCTCCTGTTGGGCGACCTGAACGAGTAATGGGGTTTAGTATAGTTTGAGGTCTCAGTAATTAGTAAAAACGTTTCATGGGGTTCAGGACTAGAACACTTACAACACTTACACCCAGACCCCATTTCAACAATCAAGGCCTTTTATCCAGAGCACTTGATGGAGTTTTTTCAGGACCTCACTCAGTTGCTCTTATTGGGTTTTGGGATGCTTAGGAGTTTAGGCTTTGGGGTGCAGGTGAACACAGTTCTGGGGAAACGAGTTAGTGTCATTGGGCTTCAGGTCTCAGGGTGTAGGCTTCGGGTGAAAGTTCCTCGGGTCCCCACTGCTATCCTGGACAGTTCCATTCTTCGAGTGTGCCAACGGCGAGGCTCGCCGAACCCCTAAAGCCTCAACGCGAAACCCTATCTTCGTGTGCCCGGCAACCCGGAAATCCGAATGCTGAAAGCCAAGCCTCGGCCGTCAGCGGGTTATTCCCAAGCCCTAAGCTCGAAACCCTAAACCTAGAATCCCAACACCTTGGAACCCCAAGCCCTAATCCTCAACCCCAGCTCCAGTCTTCAATATCAAAGAGTCAGCCTTGAACCCTAAGCCTAAAGATCCCAACGCGCCTGATTAAGCCTCAACTCTAGACAGGTAGGCCTTCCTTGCGATAGGCGGAGCCGAACCCTAAAAGCCATTATCTGGGTTAAACCGCCCGAAAGCCCCAGCACGCTCAGGCGGCCTGGTGGGAGTCTGCCTTGCTTGCCAGATTCGAACCCCGGCGTCAGATCATGATGCAGTTTCAGAGCAACATCGCGGAGACTTGGCTCGCTTGTGAATTATTATAGTGCCATTTCTATCCATTACAGTATCACCGTTACTCTTTTGTTGATAATTCAAGCGGGGGCTATTCCTTTAGCTTTTGGTTGACTTGCATTTCCGGTTTCGCAGGTGGGCTGAATTTCATGCCAGAAGCCCTAGGCCCCTGGAAGCCGGCGTCCCTCGGACCGAACCGACAGCACAGCCTGGCCCGGACTGCCGGATTTTGCGTGTAGTGGTTAGGTTTTGCACAACAACGCTGCGTTCTCACCTTCAGACTCCGAATGCGCAACCCTCAAGGTCCCAAAGCATGAGTAAGTCCCATATCCACAACGACTTCGTCCGACAGATGGAGCTGTGCCGAGGACATTGTGGACATTCTGCCCGCCGTGAAGTCCTGCGTCACGGGGTACGCACTGAATTGCGCTGGAACTATCACTCGGGTCCAGGTTTTAGTGGGTGGTGCTCTAAACTGGGGTCCCATTGAAGGGCCTGTTTATAAGGGTGGCGCACTATATTGGGACCTAAAGGGGGACCCTAGTTTGGAGAACCACCTTGGTAGTTTAGTAACACCCATCGGCTCGTCTAAGCCTGCAGCAGAGAGCTTTCGCACAGAGGGCCATGCATCTTCTCCGTCGATGCTCCCTAGAACACGGATGTCGGGAAGGCTTTCAGGTTAAAGGTTGGCTCTGGCTCTGAGCTTCCACCCTCAACCCCTGGAAGCGCTAAGAGGGGTTACGTCTTGCGTGCCCAAAGCATTGGCCACATGAGTATGGAGCTACCCAGGTGCTCAATGAAGATTTCTCTGGGAAGCATGAGGAGTTCGTCCGACCTCTCCACCCGCAGCTGCAGGAAGGGCATACTGTGGGGCGTACTTCTGCAAACCATGCGTCGTCCCCGTGAAGCCTCTTCTACTATACTTATACGATTACCGCTGGCCTGGAGCTGAACCACAAATCCCAAGCCCGTATGCCTAATCCCTAAATTTGGCCACGGTGCGTCATCCTTGGTTCTCATCGAAACCTCTCAGAGATTCTACCTCCGGGTATCCCTCACCGAACCCCGGGGTCGCAAGAGAATTCAGGTTTCTCAATAGCACCTTGTCAGACCCTAAGCCGTTAAGCCTGCAGCCCTGATTCCGTAAGGTTTGTATCCCGCACCCCCAAACTCAACACTTCATGAAGCCCTGAAAGCCCAAGCCTGAAACTCCTCACGGAGCCCTGAAGAGGAACCCCCAAGAGACCTTAAAACGGACCCCTCAAGGGAGGAGCCCCACACAGTTTAGGGTTTAGGGTTTAGGGTTTGTGTTCAGGCCATGGTTCAAGAGGCCACGGCTCTCACCGAACTTTGCCTCAGCCGCGCGCTTAGAAGGAGGGCGCCTCTTTTAGAGAGGCATTCCCCTCAAGACCCTGTACTCCTTTTTTGTTCTTGTTAAAGGAGTTAACTTAAGTTACCATATTATAGAAACCATTTTATTTTCTATAGATCCCTACTATGGTAACTTACATTAGATCCTTTAACAAGAGCCCAGCTATAAAGTCCGCGAAGCTACTCAGACTCGTTCGGGGTGTCGGGTAGAGGGCTGAAGACCTGCAGAGGTTCAGGTTTATTCCGGCCCTTTGGGATCAAGAGGTGCTTGAGCATAGGGTTTCAGGTATGATGTTTAGGGCATAGTACACTTCTTTATGGGGCTGGAGTCTGGGTCATGTCGTATATATACATATATATATATATAAGTAAGGGTTTAGGGTTTAGGGTGGGCCAGGATTCAAGGTTGGTAGTCTCAACCCTAAGCCCGGAACCCCAATCCAGGAAACCCTGACTAAGTTGCAATGGGTGCTTCTTCATTAGGGCCTGAGAAGCACCTATTTCCTGACACCCAGGCCCTAAAGGCTTTATGCCCTAAACTAAAAGTATGTGGCTCTGAGAGCCTGCAGAATGCAAGGGCAGCAAGCATCCCACAGGCTTTCGTACCATAAACCCCAAACCCCAAAACCATAACCCTGAACTCTAAAGCTATAACCCTACAAACCCTGAAACCATAAAGCTCTGGGAAAACATCAAGCAGCCTAAAAGCCTTCGTACCTTTTTCTCGAAACTCCCAAAACATATCCCTAAACCTTAAAGCTATGACCCTATAAACCCTCAAATCATAAAGCTCTGAGAAAACAGCAAGCAGCAAGCATGTCAAAGGCTTTCGCACCGTAAACCCTGAACCCCAAAATCATAACCCTAAACCCTGAAACTATAACCCCGCAGGTTTAGGGTACATGGGTATTTGGGTTTGCGGTACTCGTTCAGTTTCCGCACACGTTCTGCAGGCCTGAAGTGTGCATGGATGCGCATGTCTTGGATAAGCTCGATGCAAAGATATTACAACCCTGTCGGGGTACCATGTACAGACATCAAGACACTGTGGTCTTACCTTTTGACGACACTGCGTGCCTCTTTATGTCTCTGCAGGCACTGTGATAAAGCCCCCGGCCCCAGACCATACACTCACAGCTACCAGATAATGGTCTTGGCAAGGTGCGACCTATGAGAAGCAGATCAATGAGATCATGTGCCTTTGCCTTTCCTTGGCTTTGCTTTCGGCCTTTTGTGCCTGTGGTCCTCAGGTGGCTTGCATTGGGTTTTTTTGGAAAAGAAGGTTTTGAACACGAGGATCCTCCTGATTCTTGTGTCATTTTTGGGATTGCTTACTTCCCGAAACTCCGATAGAGACGCACCACGTCGTTCATGTCTTTTGCGGGTTTAGCAGGACACATGCTCGAAGCTGGGCTGTGTTTGAGTCATGCAGTCTTCGTCGTGTTCGCTGTCGTCGTCATCGTGAGGGTTCCGTGAGGCGGAGGAGAAGGAGTTTGAGGAAGAGGGCTGATGGTGCTTCGGGTGGTGGTAGTGTGGCTGCTGCTGGTGGTGGTCGTGGTGCTAATCATGCTAGTGGCGGTGGTGGTCGTGGTGATGACGGCGGCAGGGGTAAGGAGGGTGATTGTCCATTCTTGCTGCTTTCAGTTGATCAACAGGCGGTTTCAGGGTTTCCGGGAATCACGCTTGCTGTTCCGAGGAAGTCGGCGATCCTGCAGTCAAAGACTCACATACGGAAGCTGCAGCGGATTTTAGCCGCGTGCCTGGCATTCATGCAGTCGAGTCCACTTGAAGGTACGTGCAAAGGCAGGAGTCGACCTTCCAACGATTGCCGAGACAAGAACTCGGAAAAAACCCTCCCTAAACCCTAAACCCTAAACCCGAAACCCTAGAACCCGAAGCCCTAAAAACCCTAACCCTTAAACCGCTAAGCTCCCTTTTTCTGCCGGGCCTTTCAAGTTTTCATCATCCCAGGTTAAGGACTACAAGAATTACTGCCCGAAGCCTTCCGACGACCTGGCTGATGATGCTCAGATGGAATTTAGGGTGTAGGGTTTAAGGTTTAAGGTTCAGGGGTTTAGGATTTTGAGTTTAGGGTTCAGGACTTAAGGCGACGCGTCCTCCCAATACCTCAGTGTTCTCCTGTGGCCAGGAGACGATCATGGTCTTCTCCGTGTCTTTCACGGCGCGCAAAGCCGCAGACCTGGCGCAGCGTGTTATCGAGTGGAATGAGGAGGCAGCTACCGGGGTTGGGACTTTACGATTTAGGCTTTAGCATTTTCTGGGGTAGGTTTTAGGGTACGGTTTGTTCTTGGGGTTTTTGAGACATGAATAGAGTATCAGCAAAGGTCCTAACCCCCTGGAGGACACGAAGTGGCGCTGCTGGCGTGGGGACAACGTCTTGCTGTTGGTGAAAGGAGCCTGGGAGGGGCACCTTGGCCAGTTGCCATACCTCAAAACCTCAGAAATCCTAAACCCTAAACCCAGAAACCCGAAACCCAAAACCCTAAACCCTGAACTCTAAAGCCTAAACCCCAAGCCCACCTATCAACTACCAACCAGCCGTCTGAAACCCCGAAGCCCCGTAAGTCCCGGAACCCCTACGCACCCCCCTCGATGCACATTGAGGGTTTAGGGTTCAGGGGTTCAGGGTTCAGGAGTTTAGGGGTTTAGGGGTTTAGTGTTTAGGGGTTTAGGGTTTAGGAGGTATAGATTTGGTCTCCTAAGACCAGAGCAGTCTTATTGTTTTAGCTGTAGTCTGACAGAGCGGCGAGATGTGAGGCTATCGCGCGTGCGAAGGAGACAGAGGGGTATGCCTGTAGTGCAAAGAATGCTCCGATCTGACCTTAGACCCCAAACTTTAAAGCTTGCCACCAAAACCCGATCCTGCCATAGACCTCAACCTGAATCGCGAAACCCTACCCTAGAGACTTTCTTTACCAGACTTTGAACCTAAGTCCGAACCCCGGGCTCTGGACCATAAAGCTTAGGCTTAAAGCCTGCGGCCTAAAGCATAAGGCGGAACCCCAGCACCTTTGATACCGAGGCTCCGCAACACCTGGGCGCCTGGTAAGATTTTCAGCTACTTGTCAGGTCCATTCTAGTGTTGGCTCTTTGTCCGATTCTGCAGGGTGATTCAGGGTTCAGGGCTTGAGGACTTTGATTTAGGGTGTCAGGGTTTGTTCTGGGCTTTGGAACTCTAAACCCTAAACCTATACTCTAAACTCCAATCGGTCATCACGAAGCTTCTTGCTGGGATGCCACGCCCAAACGCCCCCAACGCACAGGGCTTAGACCAAGATAGCATAGAGGCTTATACAAAAGAATACAAAAGGGACCTGAAAAAGGGAAACTACCCATATCAACAGCCTGAAACCCTAAACCCTAAGCCCTAAACTCTGTTCTATACCAGCTGCCGGAAGCCCCCTATCCCGGCCTCGCCATTCGAGGCCCGGAGCATCTCTCCTTTGCAGCCCGTGGCTCTGGGCTGGATTATGGGATTTGGGTCTGGGGGTTTATGGGTTGTGGGTTTGGTGTTTAGGGTCTAGGGTTTGGGGGTTAGGATTTACGGTTTCGGGTTTGGGCTTTAGGGTTTCGGGTTTGGGGTTCATGGGATGTGGTTTTAGGGTTTAGGGTTTCCCGGCGACTGAGAAGACCAGCAGACCCAAGTGCAAAGAACCTTACGACACGTAGGGTTTCAGAACTGAAGAACCTTACAACTAAAGTTCCTCAACAGCCAGGCAACTTTGCCGGCATCACCATTGTGTTCTTTTTGGCAATCAGGTGCCGGGAGGGCTTCACAACCATGGGTTTATGAGGAATTCGTGAGGGTCTTTTTGAGGTCGGGGATTCTGGAAGGTTCTGAAAAGGTTGTATAAGAGGTTGGGAAAGAGTACTATGAGGGAATAGGGGTTCATTGCTGCTTGTCTTGGGTTTGAGGTTTAGCTCTATGATTTCAGCCGAGACCTGCAACGTACGACTCCAGACCTTTGGGCGTCCTTGAACTGGCGTTTGGGTGTTGTTTTCGTGAGGAGTTCAAACTTCTGAGTCTCCGAGCCCCGTATCCTCAACCTATCCACCTCTGACTCTGACTGTAATCAAGTTCCTGAGTTGTGAGGGTGGTGATCGTCCACAGCATTTCCCACAGTGATGGTGTAGGCTTTAGTGGGGCGGAGGGTATTATGCCCTTGACATTCATCACCACCAGCATCATCATAATAATAAGAATCATCATCGTCATTAGCATCATCATCGTCATCATCATTTCCATGACCATCCCCCAATCATCACCCTCATCGTCATCCTTCTCATCATCGTTATTCTCATCCTCATCCCCTTCTTCGTCACCACATCACCATCATCACCATCATCGTCATGCTCGTCATCACCACCGCCACCATCATCATCACCATC
>CAJNDV010031724.1:27234-46315 GCA_905221635.1 Symbiodinium sp. CCMP2456
CATCATCATCACCACCATCGCCATCGCCATCACCATCACCATCACCATCACCACCATCATTCTCTTCCTCCTTTGCCGGATCTTCCTCATCAATGCCTCCATCGCCATCATGATCCTGATCATAGTCATCGTTGGTTCATCATGGCTGGCATCATCACCACCACATGAATAGCAGCACCTGTGGGGCTTTCATCGTCACAGCCAGCATTCACTCCTTCGGGTACGACGAAGAAAGAGGGCAGCACTAGCACCTGAATGTGATAGCGCTGTTTTCACGAAAACCGCAGTGCCATCCGCCAGAACACATAGCCATCGCAAGACTAGCAGTGAAACAGCAGTACCAGTGGAAATAATAAGCAGAATAACATTGAGCTTGGAATCCAGTGTTTAATCAGCGTGATCCTAGTTTCGGGCCGTTTTTGCCCTGTGGAGTCCCAGCATCGAGTTTGAAAGAAGTCCTGAGAACCCTATAACACCCAAAACCCCACCCTAAAGCGACCCCGAACCCTAAGCCCCTGAACCCTAAACCCTAAACCCAAAGCCCTAAACCCCTAAACCCTGAATGCTTTCAAAACCAGGATGAATGGCTACGTTTTCACGAGCTACACTCCGATAATGCCGGCCACTCTGGCCTTGCTCATATCCCAATACCAGAGCACGGCTGCCTGGCTGCACCGGGTTTTGCGTAGGCTTTCCTGCTTCTCACCACGCTCCCCCAAGGACACATCTTCTTAACCCCCGAACCCTAAACCCTAACGCCTAAACCCGAAACCCGAAACCCTTAAAACCCTAAACCCAAAACCACGGAGCCGCACGCGGTAAGCTTTTGGCTATATCTGGACACCACGCAACCGACCTCTTAGAATTACAGCAAGCGTTGCTACGAGTCATCTCCTACAAAGATAGGTCCCCAACGGTCTAGGGTTTAGGGGTTTAAGGTTTAGGGCTGGATTCACAAGTTGTTTGCCGCTAGTAGGCTCTTGAATCCTAGGCTCTAAACTGCTCCTTTGACTGCTGACCGATCCTGGGTCCTGAGGCATTTACCAACAACCTTCATCGATTGCTGGGTGTCCTTTTGGGCAAGGCCCGGAGTTCACCCAACACCCCTAAGTGCCCAAAGAAAGAGGCCGAGCCGGTCGAGTTGGTAGGGTTCAGGGTTTAGGGTCTCGACCACCCGACGTGTCTAAATGTTCAGAGGGTGGCTTCGGGGGTGTTTTCACTGTGACAAGAGGTGCTGCCCTTGCTGATCCTCTCTGGGCTTTCGATTTTCGATTGTGGGTCAAAGATGCGCTCGGCGGCTGCCTTTTTGGCCATCTGGCTCTATGCCCGGTGGCCCAGACACAGGGCAGATGGACGAACTTCCGCAATACCTCAAGTCTATACAGCTCCCCACCGTACCCTAAATTCTGGCAACGATGAGGCTTCTGTCGATGAGCACTTAGGCATCGGGCTCTTGTCGGATTTGGCATCAAGTTTCGGCTTTCTGGTCGCCCAGAACTTTGCCCAAGGCACTCGCGGCTCGTAGCTCCAGGCTTAGTTCTTAGGGTTTAGCAAGTTTAGGGTTTAGGGTGTAGGCTTTAGGGTTCGGACATCATGCCCAGCCATCCCAAGCTTAACGATTTGAACTCATCCCCGGGAACAACTTGAGCAAAGAGGTCGTAAACCCAACACCCTAGACCCTGAGCCCGAAACCTCTCAAAACCCGAAACTGAAGCGAGCCCAGGTCTGGGTGTTCATGTACATGCGCCTTTGGCCGCCTCGGAGTAATGCAGCGGTCGGAATAGTGAGAGAGCCCATTCGAATAGTTTGCCCTTAATATAGCCCCTATATATCTATTTTCACAATAAGAGCTATACTAGTATACAGTATACTACAGTTACGCCCTTAATCCCTGCATGCTTCTCGTATGATATACCTTTCGCCGCCTTGGGGTTCGACCTTTGGGTTGTTTGTTTTGGGGTTGTGGGGCTTGGCTTATAGAGGTTTAGGGTTTAGGGCTTAGGGTGGTTCATGGTTGTTTTGGGTTCAGAGTCTGCGATTGAGATTTGGGTTTTCATCTGACATGGCTTATGCTCTTGAAAAGATTGCCACCAGGTACTTCACACAACACATCAAGCCTTCAACCCTTACACCCTAAGCTCTGACCGAATGATCCCGCCTACCCAGCCTACACTTTCTCAGGTATTTCACATCACAAACACCCTAAACCCTAAACCCGTCCCCAGGTATTTCACATCACAAACATGGAGTTTGGTGGGCTGCTTGATTGCGGGCTTCGGCGTCTATCCGCTGCTCACGACCTGCACTAGCGGCCGGGCACCTCAGGGGTAAGCACCCGCTTCGCTTAGGGTTTAGGGTTTAGGGTTTAGGGTTTAGGGTTTAGGGTTTGGGGGGGAAGGTTGAGTCTTGATCGGTTCAGGGTCGAAAGGGTTCGTCGAGCTTGGCTTGTCAAAAGCTTGACAGCTCCAGCCACACTATGAAAGCAGGTCGCCGGACCAAGGCCTTCATGTAAGGTCGGAATAATCAGTCCCTACAGAAGTATAGCATACTGCCTCCAAACCTTATTCTCAATGTCCGGTGCCCTATGTTATCTCATGCCAGCAGATTCTGAATAATCCTGGGCCCTAGATGTCACCCGTTAAACGTGGTTAGCCCCAAACCCGAAACCAAGGAGCCCTTTTTTGGAGGGTGCATTCTAGTTGAACTTCAACTGCGAACCCTAAGGAGTATGTTACCAACGCAGAAAAGTTTAAACCCATAGCAGCTGTTGCTGCTGCGAGGCCTGAACACGGATCTTTTCAACACGCGATACTGCGAGCGACTGGGCCGGTCAACGTTGTGAGGGGGGTGTTAAGGGCTCAGCATTAAGTGTTTGGTGTGATTCGGCGGGCTGTAGGGTATTAGGGTGTTAATGGCTTGAGGATGCTGAAGCTAGTTTCTGACAGGTTGTATACACGGCCTCTCTGCGTCTTCATTGGCCTTAGGGTATAAGGTTTGGGGTTTAGGGTTGGAGGAAAGTCGTGTGGTTTACTTGAGCTATACCTGAAAGCCCACTCCCTCATCTTCAACCCCAGACCATCAACCCAGAGAGCCCAAAACTCTGGACACCAAGCCCCAACCTATCCTGAACCCCTATGCCCAAAACCCCAAACCCTAAACCCTAAACCCCAAGGCCTGAACCCTAAACCCTAGCGTAGTCTTAACCTTTAGACCCTCAAAGCTAAACCCTTAAACCCTTAGAGCCTTAGCCCCTTACAAAACCCCCCTGAATCCTATTCCCTAAACCCTAAACCCTAAACCCTAAACCCTAAACCCTAAACCCTGAACCCTTAGAGCCTAAGCCCTTTACAAGAACCCCTGAACCCTTCGGCCCCGGAGCCCCAAGCCCAAATCTCAAGGGCCCAAGCCTCCCTAAACCCTAAGCCCCAAACCCTAAACCCTGAACCCTAAATCCTGAGCCCTGACCCCTAAACCCTAAATCCTGAACCCTGAGCCCTGACCCCTAAAGCCTAAATCCTGAACCCTGAGCCCTGACCCCTAAAGCCTAAATCCTGAATCCTGAACCCTGAACCCTAACCCTGGACCTTCACGGTTCGCCAATATCAGGCTCGGGCAGATCACCATGGCCTTGGCAGTGCAGCTGCTCCCTCCTCAGACACGCCACAGGGGTTTTTTTCAGTGGTTTAGGCTTCAGGTTTGTAGGGCTTTGAGTGTTTAGTGGGTTTAGGGCCTTTAGGAATTGGAGTGGTTTAGGCTTCAGGTTTTCAGGGCTTTGAGTGTTTAGTGGGTTTAGGGCCTTTAGGAATTGGAGTGGTTTAGGCTTCAGGTTTGTAGGGCTTTGAGTGTTTAGTGGGTTTAGGGCCTTTAGGAATTGGAGTGGTTTAGGGCTTTAGGGTCTTGGAGCTCAGCGTTTGCAGGGCGATGTGATGATGCACATGGGTCGTTTGAGAATGACACCTGGGATGGTTTTAAGTCTGTCGTCGCCCTGCAGCTCAGCTCAAACTGTGAATCCGAAGCTCTACAGACTCCCATCCAGCATCTCCGAAGACACCATAGATGCCGGATGCCTTAGACACCGCGGTGGCTAAGCGTGAAAGCAGCCTGTGTGCGTGTCTGATGCTGCGATCATCTGTCAGCATATGCTTCGTAATGCAGTGAGGAAGCATCCGTTTTGCTTTTGGACAATAGCAACCCCCTCTTGGGAAGAGCGAACAACCCGGATGGACAACCCTTGAAGACCACGCCGACATGCCTGCAGATCTCACCCCACGTACAACGCGCAATTCGAAAATCAGGTATCTTGAACAAAGCTCGAAGCAGAAAGCCCTGTGTACACCCGAAGGCCCTGCCAACGCTAAACCCTCAACCCTTAAAGCCCCAAGCCCGAAAGCCCCAAGCCTAA
Source organism: Symbiodinium sp. CCMP2456 (assembly GCA_905221635.1). Classification (NCBI taxonomy): domain Eukaryota; class Dinophyceae; order Suessiales; family Symbiodiniaceae; genus Symbiodinium; species Symbiodinium sp. CCMP2456. The sequence continues at coordinate 31,637 of CAJNDV010031724.1, forward strand.
TATAGGGGCCTCAATAATTAGAATCGGGTTTTGGGCTATATTGTGTTGTCAATATAAGGAATCACAAAACATTGAACTGTTTGACCTCTATTACCCACACACAAACAGGCTCGTGGACAGTCTCCTCAAGCGAGAGGGCCCCGAAGCGGCGGCCGACGCCCGGCTTGACAGGACTTGGCAGTGGCGAAGATAGCAGGGGTCTTAATGATTGGAATAGGGGTTTAGGGTCATGTGGGGCTGTAAGGGGATATCAATATTTATCATGCTGGCTTGTTGTATTGTGGGGTTTGGGACTTGACCACGGATTTAGGGTAGACATTTTGGGCAACCATGGCTTAACTTAGACTGGTTGGCGGCAAGTGCTACATGGCTGTTGAGATTATGAGCGGGGTCTCGAAGGCCTGTCTCAGTTGTTGTATGTAAAATAGATTGCCATTTGATGGGAGCTGCGGAAGGAGTAAGGAACGATAAGGAGAACGATGTGGAGTCGCAGGCGGTGGCTTGTCTGTCCTTTCTTTCGCAAGGACGGAGGCACTTTGCAAGGCAGACTATCCACACTCTGCCCGAAACTCACCCAGCCAAGGATGACCCCCGGTTGCTCGGTTTTGGTTCCTGCACCAGCACTAAACCTAAACCCTAAACCCTCAAACTACGCATATCTACAGCCTGTCCTAAACCCTAAACCCTCAAACTATGGGCTTTCCTCATGGAGTTGATGTGCTGAGATCGGTCAACTCGGAATGCTCCTGGACCGGATCTTCCTCGGCTACACCACACAACGGGGAATCTTGGCCTTCTTTTTACAATTAGAATGGGGTTTCGGGCTATTGTTACGCTAAAATTCAGGCCGGCCCTTCATTCTCCTGCTGCCGTTTTTCCCATGCCTTATACTGCTCACTGTCCTCGGGTCGGAAGTAGGAATTTACAGTACACATTATTATAGCATACCGCGAAACCTGCTACGGATCATTGGGGCCCCCGTAGTTTGCGCCTGAATCGGTGCTCACTACTCCTTTGCGGCTCCTCCCTTCTCATCGCAGCGAGTAATTTTGGTGAGAGGAGCTTGAGCATTCAAAAGAGGTGCAGGCCATAAGACGTAAACCCCAAAAAACTCATCCGTCCCCACTGAGGCCCTCAACAGCTTCAGGCTTGCAGTCAGGTTTTTTCTAGTCCCTAGATCCCCACCCTGAACCCTGACCTCCAGCATATACCATACATTGAGGGATCCTCAGCTTCAGGAGCCCCAAAGCATTCAGCAGCCTAGGTGGCGAGAAAAAGAAATCCGGGCTACAAGCGGTCCTGGGGAGCCTCTGGCCAAATTGCGTTAATGATTTTATATTATAGTATATGATCCTATATCATATTATGCTATATTATATTCTATCATATCATATTAATATATATATATATATACATACATATGCTACCCCCCTAAAGATCCGTGATTTTTTACTCTTTGCTGTGTTAGCCTACCAACGTGAACCCGAAACAACAAGCTCTTGAACCTAATCTCAAACAGTTAACCTGAAAGCCTTTCTGGAAACCTAATCTAAAGCAGTTAACCCGAAAGCCCCCGTGAAAACTAAAACACTTAGTCCGAAAGCCTCTCTGAAAATCTAAAACACTTAGCCCGAAAGCCACCCCTGAAAAAACTAATCTAACACACTTAACCCGGAAGCCTCTCTGAAAATCTTAAACACTTAGCCCGAAAGTCCCCCCTGAGAAAACTAATCTAAAGCACTTAGCCCGAAAGCCTTCCCTGAAAAAACTAATCTAAAACACTTAGCCCGAAAGCCTTCCTGAAAATCTAAAACACTTAGCCCGAAAGCCTTTCTGAAAATCTAAAGCCCTTAGGCCGATAACCAACAAGAGCTAAAGTGACGAGCAGCCATAGATCACCTGGGATGTAGGGTTTATGTGTTTGCGCAGGGTTAAAACGAAAGATGCTCATGATGCTGAAAAAGGGGGTTCAACCCGCTTAGCCTTTTTCCGGTTGCTCACAGATTCAGTCTGCTCGTACATACCGAACGTCTTTCGATACCGTTCGGCACGGCATCTCACTGTACACCTGGTCTAGCAGCTCCGTCATTCGCGGAGGAGTCTCACTTGCCAGGCATATTGAGCATTCCCTTGCACATGTGCTTTTGTACCACAGGTGCGACTCAAGGTGATGCACATATATCTCTAGATTCCGATTAATTCGGTGAAACAGTTTTTCAAGTAGTGCTACCGTGGCAACGGATCTATGCCGTCCCCGCTTGCAAAGACACACTACTCTCACTGTCCTACAAGACCAAGATAGCGTAGCAGCTGTTGCAAGTATGAGTCGACAGCGCTGTGACTGGAGAAGCTCCATTTGGATATTTACATGGAATCCTACGTGGGACCTCAGTCTCTTGTCGTAGTACGCATCGGTCTTGAAATCAGCCAAGTTAACCATGACTGTGCAGACTTCCTGGTCAGTATCGGGTATCTTGCTCTCTTCGCCTGCCGACAGCAGCTGAAGGTCTCGTACTGGAGGATAAGGCGGCTCTACCGGTCTAGACGAAGCAACATCTCGCCGAAGCGGAGGCTGAGGTGGCTCTACTTGCACAGACACATCTGATCTAACTTCCTGACGTCCAACAGGTAGTGGGGCTTCATGTGGCAGTGACATGGGTGATCTACTTCTCAAGCGCCCAACAGGTAGTGGTGATGGCCCAACAGGCGGTTCAGGTACTTCTGCATTCTGTGAGTTCGGCGGCTCATCTTTGCGAGAAAAGGCGCCTATGAGCATCATCGGAGTTCCGGGTGTCGACATGGCTCGCTCAACGAGGAAGTCTTGCTTTAGGACAAAGTCTCCGTTTAGGAGTTTAGGGTTTGGGGCGTCAACAAATCTTGAACTTTACCTCTCAGTGCAAGACTTGAGCCCAACTAATGCAATTTTGGTCCCGGTGGTGCCACGAAAGTGCAGTCGAGCTCGCGGCCAGACCTTGCGCGAATGTTCATCTATTTGGTGTGTATCCATACATATATAAGCACATATTAACAACACACATACACATATATATGCATATATGCCCATATATATGATAATATATTGTGGGGTCTGGGGTTTTTGTTCAATGTTGAAGATAGCAGGACGAAGATTCAAAGATGATGACGACGGTCATAAGGAAGATGATGGCGATGACGATGACGATGATGACGATGATGCTTGTGATGATGGTGATGATGGGAGTGATGAGGTGCGTGTGGGTCCATGCCTGTGCTCGTTTGGTATACAGATGTTCCATGCTATTCTCGATAACAGACAAAAGTTCGCGTTGCACTCACAACACAAGTGATTTGTTCCTTTTCCGAGAAGACCGTCGATGCACATGCAGAGTGTCACAAAAGCCGTGGAAATAGCAATACCAAAGGACAGAGGAGCACATTGAAATACTGAGCCACATTGGATTTCAATTTGGCTCCGCCCCGCGGAAAGCCACATTGAAATATTGAACCACATTGAATTTCAATATGCCGGATCCAAGATCCAAGATCCAAGATTGCACAGGGCTCTTGGGAGGAATCTTGGATCTTGGATCTCGGATCCGCCATATTGAAATATTGAGGCCATTTTGAATTTCAATATGGTGTACCTAAGACCCGTGATCCAAGATTCCTCCCAGGGGTCCAGTGCAATCTTGGATCTTGGATCCGGCATATTGAAACCCAATGTGGCTCAATATTTCAACGTGGTCCCCCCTCGGATGACGCATTGAATATTGAGCCGCATTGGGTTTCAATATGGTTGGTTTGTGCGATGGTCGGCTTGTGCAGATTGTGAGTGGGAAGAGTTTGTGCGGTGGTTGGTTTGTGCGGATTGTGAGTGGGAAGAGTTGAGAAAACCAAAAAAGCATGGATCTTTTTTTGGGGGGCGGGGGGGTACCATATATATATATATACATATATTTTTTTCCATTTTATATATAATAAAGATATTATACATATATATATATATAATGCAATATAATCATATATATATATATATACATGTATTATATTCTACCACATTATATCATATCATGGTATTGTAGTAGTATATTATGGCATCATACATACGTCTGACTAAGCCATGGATTCGGTGTCAGGTTCCGAGGCATTTCAGACTTTGGGACTAACCATTGAGCCTTTGCCGGGTTGGGCAAAGTGGTTCAGAGTCTTGGCTTCCTGGTATTGGGCTTTGAGCCGAAAGTTGCAAAACCTCGAATCCCTGACGCCGCGCTGTTCCGGAAACACAAAGCTATAGCAAAAACAGGGGAGGTTTAGGGCATGCATCCAAGAAAGCCCAAGTCCTACTCCTAGACACGGGTCTTCAACAGTCCAGGGTTCAGAACTAAACCCTCAACCCGGTTCAGAGCTTACGGACTTCAGATTTCGCGCTTCAGGGCTTGAGGCTGCGTATTACATGGCATGCCAGGACCTTGGGGCAGGGACCCTAAACCCTAAACCCGAAGACCACTGCACGAGTCGAAGTCGGGCCGGCTGGAAGGAGAAGCTCCGAATTGTCCTCCCTGAACCCAGCTAACATAGGGGCCTGAATGATTACCTAGACTTTTTTTGGGGGTTCCTTATTGTAGTTATAGTACAATATTCCCCAAAGCTCATTCTAATTATTCAGGCCCCTATATTATGTGCTGCAGTATCGATCTTCGAATACTGTGCACTGGAGTCTATCCACTTTCGAGGCTGTTTGTGCAGCTGACTGAATCCGGGCATTCAGCTTAGAAGCCACATGTTTAGTACAGCAGACCAACACCCACGACCATAGACACACTGCCCAGAATGGACATGACTGCAAGCAGAGTGCATCAAGTAAAGCAGAACTAGTCGCCGTCCCTTTCACTGAGGAACGACCTTGAAGACTCTTGGAACTCATCAGCAAGACTGGTTCATGTTTTGGCCCCACACTTCCAGCCCGAAGCTCCAGCATCAGGCGCCCGGACATGACTCGCCCCAATGTAAGGGCCTGAATAATAGGGTACCCTGTACTGTAGTCAAGTTGGGAATATAAGGGGATGGTATTCTACTATGTACATTACCAATGTGCGACCCTAAACCCCCCAAAAAAGTTTAAATCTTAAGCTCTAAACCCTAAACCCAAACCCTGACAGCCGTAGACCCGACACTCTCAGCCCTCAGCCGCAGACCCCACTTCTCTCCCTCCCAGGCCACAGCTCTGCAAGTCCCCAACCCTTCGACCCTTTGTTAAGCTTCGGGGTGTAGGGTTTAGGGCTAGGGTTTAGGGTTTAGGGTTTAGGGTTTAGGGTTTAGGGTTTAGGGCTTAGGGTTTGCCCCTGCTCCTCTAAACCCTAAATCGCAGGTCCCAGGGTAACCCGTTCTGATCTATCGCAGCTCGGCCTCCAAAACCTAAGCAATGTAACACCCCTGCTCCAGAACAAGCATACCTAAACCCTACCCCCCTCGAAAAATGATGAAAACAAACTCAACAGCCCTCCAAAGCAAGGCTTTGCAGAAGGCCTTGAACGAGGCGGATACCTGCATGGCCCGCGCTCGGTCTTTGGTGACCGAGGCGGGGGTCTTTGGGGTTTAGGGTTGGGGGGGCTTTGGGGTTTAGGGTTTAGGGTTGGGGCTTTGGGGTTTAGGGTTGGGGGCTTTGGGGTTTTGGGTTTAGGTTTGGGGGGTTGTAGCAAGGGTTTAGGGCAAGGCATATGCTTGGGGGCTTTAGGCAGCAGTGCCAAGTGCTATGATGGTGACAGCAGCTGCCCAGCAGCACACTTGAAGTAGAAGGCTAACCGCATCCTAAGCCCCTCCAAGCCAAATCAAAAAAGCAGCAAACTGCAAGCCCCCTCCTGCCCCCCAAAAACCCTAAACCCCAAACACCCCAACCCTAAACCCTAAACCCCAAAGCCCCCAACCCTAAACCCGTGCGACTTGTCCCTGCTGCTGCTACTGTCCGATGGGTGCTGCAATTCCTAGACCCTAAGCCCCTCAACCCGAAGCCGTTGCTGTGGCTGGCCGAAGCTTGGAGGCCGATCCGAAATCGCGAATCGCGGCGGGCCCCCAGACGCCTTTCAAGATCGCGCAGTAGCCTGAGACCGGGTTCTTGTAAAGAAAAGTTAAGTTCAAGTTACCATAATCAGGAAAGTCTATGATTTACGCCAGAGGCCGATGGTGGTACTGTAACTTAAAGTAACGTCAAAGTCCTCAACCAGAAGCCAGGGCAAGATGCACCAGTTCACTTTCTTCAGTGAGGTCTAGATATCTAGGGCCTACGGTTTCAGGATCGACGAACCTCTGGCTACGGAGTCTTATTTAGGCTTTAGGCATTAAGTCGTTAAAGTTAGGTCGCCCTTCCTATCAGAGCAAGGGTGGCGATTGCAGTTTCAACGCATGCAGCTTCTTTCGTCTCCAACTCAATCTTGTATTGTTCCTGTGTCGCGAATGTTTTGGAGCGAATCCTTATGATTCCCAAAAGTACAGTCAGGCTAGCAGTGCAGCCATGGGCATGGGGACGGCATGTTTTTTGTGCTGCCCTGCCTCTGAGGCGTGTCCACAACTGCTAGCAGCCACCGACAGAGCATGTTGCGCTGGTCGACCAGCACTGAAACGAAACTAGGTTCCCAGAGAAGCCTGAACAATCGGTAAGACCAACTCCCCTAGTGTCCTTATGCGATAGCATAATGTACCGGTAATTCATAGTTAAGGCCCTGTACTACAACCTTGGAACTGATCGCAGAAGGAAGCTCAAGCAACATCCAGGGAGGAGCGGTGCCACTTCATGCCATCAATCTGCTGTTTTGGGCTTGGGGTGTACATGGGATTTTATTGTTCTCGCGTGGTTCCTTCAATCAGAAATAGTGTAGATGGAATCCCGACCTTTTGGCAGGGCCCGGAGCACCATGTCTTTTCTAAACTCTAAACCCTCCATGGCATGTCTTTGGGAGGTTTCTCAGAGCAGGAGATCCTGCAAGCAAGCCTTGGAGTTTTAGAGTGCGGGGCGCTGTAGGGCTTTGCAGGGGAATGCAAGACAAAACGGAGGTGAGCCAAGAGGTTCCAACTGGCCGACTGCGGAAAGGCAGTCGGTCTAGGGGTTTCGGGATTTTGGGGTTCCGGGTTCAGAGTTTGGGGTTGAGGGTGTAGAGTGCTATGGCAAGGCTCTACCGCGACTCGCTGGACATTCTGCAGAACTGCATGAACAACTTGACCCTCTTCCTGATGGCTTCGAAAACCTGGGCAGAGACGCTGTTCTGAAAACTTAAGCTCGAGACCCCAACCACGATGGCTGAGGTTTGGTGACTGAACATGGGGTTTGACAGGGGTACGTTGATATGGCCCTTGTCCCGAACCCCAAAACCCTAATCCCGCAACCCTAAAGCCCCAAAGCCCCAAACCTTGAAGCCCTGAACCCTGCTCCAGGAATTTCTTGAAATACTCGGTATCCCTCCTGAAGGACCGCTGCGCCCAACCCTACATTTTAAATCCTAAGCACTAAAGCTTAATCCCTACAGTTTAAGCCCTAATTACCCTAAACCCTAACCCCTAAATCCCAGACCCTGAACCGAAACCCTCCCTAAACAAAGCCTTTAAACCCTGAACGCCCAAGTCTGTTCTTGCTTCCTTAAACCACCAAACCCTCGACTCTAACCCCCGGGCCCTGCATCCTAAACCCTAAACACTAACCACCCCCCAAGCTTTAAACCCTATGTCCGAAGTCTTCTCACGGCCTCCCGAAACCGTAAATCCTAACCCGCTGCTTCCTTCTCGAGTCCAGGAATGAGTCCGTGCGCGACATCGAAGATGAGGCCGAGAACCCGAGCATGGCAATGGACTCCGCCGCTAAGCTGAAAAGGGGGGTTCCTTTAAGGGTTCGTTTCGGGGTTCCTTCAAGGGTTCTTTAGTCGGGATTTTAGGGGCTTTGTGCTTAGGAAGCTGAGAAAGGATGGAGTGTTTTGTAGGGGCCTGAAGAGTATTAATAGGCTTTGAGGGCAAGACGGAACTCTCCAGAAGAGTATGTGCAATTATTGGGATTACTTCGTAGTCGAGTGGAGTAGGTAACCTTTAACGTTTCTGGGTTACGACGTCTTCGAACTGGACACAAATGCCTAGTTGCAACGCTTCCTGTGAAAAGTGACCGACACTCACTGCTCGAAATTCTGAACCTTAAGCGTTACCGCAAATTCTACATTAGCCAGATAGTTGTAAGCTACTCCTAGCATGGTATCGTGGTTGGGATCTTGGGGTGGATGCCCCAGTATTGGGGTTGAGATCGTAAGATAGATTATCCTAATCAGGGTGACGGGGAGGTCGTGCCATACACCTACCTGAGCAATGTATCGTCTATCTATAAGGTTTTATTTCAGCGTCTATCTATACGAGGGTTCGCTGGAGCACAAGTCCCGAGAGGGGCCTGCGCATGTAACAGCAAGAGACACCCGTAAGTTTGCTGGCGCCCGAAACCCATCCTTTTCCCCTTAGCCGCACTTGGACATGGGTAGATTTCAGTGGGGTTATAAGTAGGGTAAATTTACTTCTGATCCATATTAGGCGACTCATAAACCCCACTTACAACTACTCATGAACCTCCAAGTCGACCCCGAGCCTCGCCCGTCCCACCCCACCTTCCCTCAAGCTGACCTTCAACCTAACCTGAGCCCCCCCAAACTCCCAAACTCCAAACCCCCAAGCCCTAAGCTTCCAAATCCTAAACCGGAAGCCCTAAATCCTAAACCCTAAACCGTTAAACCCCCAAGACAAATCTTTAACCCTAAACCTCAACCCCTAAAGCCCGAGACCGACTTCGCAGGAGTATCCCTCCTCTGCGGGACCACCTTCCGTTCTAGAGGCATGGTGTTAGGGTTCAGGGTTTAGGGTTTAGGGCCTCGGCGGATTCGTTGTCAGGATTTGGGGCTTGGGCTTGGGGATGTTGAATTTTGGCCTCTGTCCAGAATTGTTTCATCCTATACCGGAAATCTGCAAGGCTTTTTGTTCCAGGTTGCAGGTTTTGAGGTTTGGTTGTTCCGTCGGAGCTCCCCGAAACGGAAAACCAGCTTTCAGAGACACCTAGAAATTAAACTGTGCTGCAAAGTATGAGTATCAGATAACAGTGTTGTCTTGGGCTAAAAAACCTAAACCCTAAAGCCCTGAACCGTGAGGTCCAAAGGCTGACCGGAAATTTGTGAAGCCCAGTTTTTTGACCGTCGAGAGTCCACACCCGATCCCGCCACAAAGGTTTGGGGTAACTTTGGGGTTCGGGGTTCGCATTTTCGCAGTCGATGCTGCTCTGGCAGTCAGGTCTAGGACTTAGGCTTCAGTGGTGCGTTAGGGTTTGGGATTTAGAGCTTCAGGGTTTAGCGAGCTGCTCCTCAGTTGTGAACCTAACTCCTAAACCACCCATGTGAACTCTGCGGAATGTCCAGCGACAGGTTCTGACTTCGAGCGCCCTCGTGCAATCCTGGGAGGCCCGCACTTGTACTGCACTTCATGTCCTTTAAGGGCTTTTTCTGGTTCCCGTAAGGGTTCCTTAAGGGTAGGGTTTAGGGGTTTAGGGTCTTAGGGATTTAGGGGTTTAGGGTCTAGGTGGGTTGAGGGGTTTAGGGTTTGGGGGTTTAGGGTGCAGGGTTTAGGATACCTATACTGTTACAGGGTCATGGGCACCTTAAGCAATGATAAAAGCTAGCAGAAGGGTTCCAGAAGGAGTATTGCAGAATATTACTAGCTTCTATACCTCAACTGTTACTATACATACTCTACTCTTGCATGCCCCAGAACCCTACTCTAGTTATTAAACTAAGGCCCTGAACCCTAAGCCTATGGCTTGGGGCTCTAATATCAGAGCCTTGCTAACGAACTTGCCCCCATTTGGTGCAGCTCCAGCTGCAGCAACCGACACAACGATTGCGCAAACCCAACAGCCTAAACCCCTAAAGCCCTAAACTCCAAACTCTAGACCCCTTAGCGAAGCCCTAAACCCTCCTACTCAACCCCGAAAGTTGTTAAGCACTGGTGCTGTTGGTGCGGTGGAGCTCAAACCGGAGAAACTGTGGCCGTGCTACTCCCCTCACCGTGAGCCCTTAAGGGTTCTTTTTGGGAAGCAGGGTTAATATTGGGGCCGAAACCATTACCAATACTATCTTCGGGGATCCTTACTATGGTTATAGTATAACGGGCCCCTAAACTCTAAACCCTATTCTAATTTTTAAGGCCCCTGTATGAGGGGTTTCTGGGTTTGTGTGGTTTCGGGGCCCTGAATTATGCAACCCTCTTCGGACTGTACAGGAATTCAAGGGTTTGCACCCCAAACCCTCAACCCCAAACCCCAAACCCTAAACCCGAATTCTAAACCCTCAACGCTATAAACCCCTAATCCCAAACCCTACACCCGAATTCTAAACCCGAAGCCCCAACCAAACCCCCAAACCCTGAACCCAAAAATCCTAAAGCGGCCCTGAGCAGGAGAAGCTCCAGAATCATGCGCAGAACATCTCAGAAGCTTTGCAGGTCACGGCCGATTCTTTGAGGTTTTAGCGTTTCAGGGTTTTAGGGTTTTGGGTTTTAGGGTTTTGGGGCTTTAGGGTTTTAGGGTTTAGGGTTTCGGGGTTTTAGGTTTAGGGCTTAGGGCTTAGGGTGAGGGTATCTGTAAGGTTTCTGATAAGGGCTTCTTAAAGATTCGTTTAGGGGTTCCCCTTTGGGTTCTTTGAAGGGTTCCTTTCAACTTTCAGGGTTTCTGTAAGGTTTCCGACAAGGGTACAACAAGGTTTTCGGGCTTAGAGCTTTTCTCATGCTTGGGGCTTTTTGGGTTTTTGTTGAGTTTAAGGTTTCGGACTTTTTTCGGATGCTTCCTGTGAGGGTTCCTGAAAGGATTCCTTCCAGGTGACAGTTTGCAGTAAGTGTCACCATAGGGTTTGGGACTTGTACGCTTTGGGGTTTAGGATGTGCTTGTGTCTGTTACTTGTTGTTGGTTGCTGTGCTGGGGTTTTGTTGAGGGGTTTGAGGAGTTGAGGATGTAGGCAATAGGAGCTTGGCAAATCATCAAGGGGTTGCATGTGAAGTTTTTCTGGGTTCAAGTTGCTTCGGGCTGCTTGGGAGTGACCAGTGAGTCGCGAATGGCAAACCCTGTAGTGAACCCCGCAATCAAGGCTGCACAGAGCTTTCCTTTCAACTAACTTATTGGATGTTCGCACGACCGATCACTGGAGCAATGGAAGAACCGAGACGCAGAAGGAGCTTGACTAGTGGAATCATCGAGCCATTGCGACCGAAAAGAGAAAAGCAAACAACCACAACAGGATGGACCGTGAAGCATTGCAATACAGGAGTCGGCCGAAAACGCAACCCCGCGTGCAACCTGCACAGAACACTTTGCGGATGTTCTACCCCTGCTACTCCATACTCCCTTTGAGACACCTCTAGCGCCCGGCCAAGAATCCTGCTCCGGTTAAAACCCGATGCAGCCTTGACCCCTAAACCCTACGGTGTGCCATAAACCCCGAAACCCCTAAGCACTTAATTCCCTGAACCGTAAACTTTAGGAGGAACCCTAAACCATAAACCCTTAAACACCAACTGCCCCGGCAGTTAATTCTCTCCCATCGCATTGAGACGAAGCTGGAAGACAGGCGCTTGTGGCTTCCTGTGAGCTGTTGCCAGTAGTTCCATTAAGGGTTTCTTTAAGAGTTCTGAAGGTTCGATAATGGTTTGCGGTTCAGGGTTCAGGGTTTGGGGGGAAGGGGGAGGGGGGTAGGGGACTATACTTCCTTTAAGTAGGCCTTACTAAGTCCTTATTGCAGATATTAAGGCCCCCTACCCCCGTCCCCCTACTCCCTATGGGTCCTTATGGTGAAGGGTTTCTTTAAGAATTTAGGGTTCGATAATGCTTTGGGGCTTTCGGCTTTAGCGCTAAGGGTTGAGAGCTTTGGGGATTGGGGGTGTAGGGCTGAGTGGTTGGAATCTGCGAACGCTGCAGGCCCGTTTGTCTCAAATGGCAGAAGGAGGACCCTTAATGGGATATAATGAGTATATAATGGCTATATTCAGGTTCTCTACCTAGGGGTCCTTATTAAAGCTCCCTCGTTTTGTCCTTGGATTGTCCTTCCGCAAATGTTCTGAGTGCATGCCAGGTGTTTGGATCTGCTGCAGCGCAGCCCTTTGATAGATGCGACGCTGGACAAAGAGCACATGGAAATGTATTGGGAGCATGCCCGAGCCTCGTTGACAGCCTAGCGCAGTCGTTCCTATGACTAGACTCTCTCTCTCTCTCTCTCTATATATATATGTGCATACGACGACTTCTGCTGCTCCTACTTCTACTGCTACAGCACAACGCTCCCTAAAGTCCCATTCAACTCGCGAAGAAGGCCCCTACAGCGTTCCAGGGTTCAGAGCTTGGGATCACCCTTGGAGAAGACGTGCATAGTAATTTATCTTATTCTAGGTTCCTCTTAAAAGAACTGATTTAGTTGAAATTAGCGAACTCAGGGTTTGCAGTAGATAATATGGTTTATTCGCCATTATTCTGGTACCTCAAACTACCCTCCTTAACAAGAGCCCAGAATTTCTGTTGCTTCATGAATGCATACGGTCCTGGGAGCCTTTCAGCTGTACACCCGAACCTGGTAGCTGGATAGAGTCCGATCTCTGCACCCACCTCTCCCGTAGACGCTTGAACCGAGGGATCGGAACAACTAGTAGGTAGATTTTCTCATAGTTCCTGTATAATCATACGCTCACATGGGCTAGGAGCGCCTAGCAGTGTTAGTATATATGGTCATTAAAACCGCCTACGTAATCATGCTACAATGTGGCCCTTTAGATCCCTTTAGTTCCTTATTGTCCCTGTCAGTCGAATATGGCCTGCGGCACAAGACTCCCTTCAGGTTTATCGGCAGATCAGCAATGTCCGGGAGGACAGAGAGTTGACGAATCACCTGCAGACGCGCGTTCAGGCTTGAGGTTTAGAGGGTTTAAGGTTTAGTCAAACCCTAAACTCTCGACCTTGAACACTAATGTAGGATTCAAGGTTTAGAGTTTAGGGTTTGGGGTTCAGGGTTTCTGGCTCAGGCCTATGGCGCCTAGCTAGGCGGCTTAGCCCCCAACTTCAACCCTTATCCTCAACACCATTACAAACCCTAAACTTGAAATATGATAAATAATTGGCCCTCGGCAAATATTACCGCCGACAGAGCTGAACGTGTTTACGCCTTTTGTTCTTATGAACTCAGCAACTAAGGCCAGGTCCCTACAAAACCCTCAAGCACGGAAGCTCCGGCGCTCCCTGAACCCGACATCACAATCCAAAAACAAAAACCCCAAGATGGAGGAAAGATTGCCAATGCTATTTGTTAAGGAGTGTACTATGGTATCCCCCGAGGCCCCATTCAAATAATTCTGGCCGCTGCGTTGCCCTCCAAGCACATCTCGTATCCCCTAATCTTGAATGCTCTCGTAGACTAACACTCGCTAATGCCCCAAACCCCGAAACCCTAGACCCTAATGACCTAGACTCCAAAAGCGCAGCAAAAGAGGTGGCCTCTCGAGCTTTCCGGCGCTGGCCTGAGACACAAGAAGTCACACAGGGGTTACGTGTTTGGGGGTATGGGGTAGGGTTTGGGGGCTTAGGGTGTAGAGTCGAGCTTCTTGCTTAACGGGTGTCTTAAAATAAGGTCTGTTGCGTGTCTTCATCAGAGCTGGCAGGGCTTTACATGGTTCAAGGGGTGTAGAAGATAGAAGGGTCTGGCGTGCGACTTAGAAAGCTGGTGTTCAGGGTTTATGGGCTGAGCTCTGCATGGCGCCAATGGCTGTAGCTGTTTAGGGTTTAGGGTCTAGGGTAAAACAGGTATTCTGGATCCGAAGGCGTTGCCACGTGGTCTGGGGTTGTCGAGTTGTACAGCTTAGGGTTTGCCGGCTCTTCAGCTGCTTCCGGTTTTGTCAAGTCCGTCGTGGAGGGGCTATCCTTTAACAGCTTGGGTGGATGACAAACTCATGCTTGTGGGGTGCTTGCTTGGAGATGGTGCAAAGGACCACAACAACTTGCTGAATCGCCGTCCACTCAACTTCAGGTTGTTCGACAATCCGAAACCCGAAGCCACAACGACCCAAAGCAAAGACTGCCGCCGCCGTGAGAAAAACCGCAGTCTCAACAGCGCTAAACCCAGTAGCTCTTACAGGGTTTAGGGTCTGAAGTTTGAGTTTAGGGGTTTAACTGTTTAGGGTTTAGGTTCAGGCGTTGGTATATAGCAGCCTTTTTCGAAACCTTTACAGCAGTCTATAAAGTCCCCCCTTTCGCGACTCTTGTAATAACGTGTACAGTAACCTATCACAGCAACCTTGACAGCAAGTCCTCAGAGTCAACCCAACCCTGAACCCTGAACCCTACACCGTTTAACAGCGGCTGGCTTTGGTGAAGCGAGGCAGTTGGCCCAGAAGCTGGGTGAACTGCACTCGCATCTTGGCATTACGGTCGAGGATGTAGGGTTTAGGCTTCAGGGATTTAGAGTGGTTGGGGCTCAGATTCGGCGTTAATGGTAAGGGTTTAGGATGTAGAGGTTTAGGGTTTAAGATTCTTCATTCTTCTTGTTGTGGAGTGTTGAGGGTTGTGTGTTTTTGGGCGGTCTTAGAGTTTAACGTTGGCAGGGCTTTGGAGCTTCTCCGTCCCAAGCCCCACAGCCCCCTTTTTGGGTTTAGGGGTTTGGGTTT
>CAJNDV010031725.1:3158-22426 GCA_905221635.1 Symbiodinium sp. CCMP2456
GTTTAGGGTATGGGGTTCAGGGTTTAGGGTTGTATAGGGTTTAGGGTTTAGGGGTTTAGGGTATAGGGCGCCATGTACCCAACTGGTTCCTGCAAAGGTTCCATAAGGGTATCAAAATTAGGGTTCAGGTTTTAAGGCTCCATGCACCTATATAAGAGTTTCTATAGTGGCTCCTTTAAGGCTTCTATGCCGGTACCATTAAAGTTTTAGCTTTTAAGGCTCCATGTGCCTACATAGTATATACTTTAAGCTGACAGTACCTATATTCGTATAGGAACCCCTTTAAGGCCTAAGTCGGCCTGATTATACACTATAGATATAGGCACATGGAGGCGTAGCGCATAAATCATTTGTTGGCTTGCCTGTGGGTGTCCAAGGCCTGGATTAGGGCCCCAAAAAAGCACATAAGCACAAATTAGGATCCGGATATCCTATATAAATCCCCTTATAATGAAGCCCAATAAGGTAGGGATATCCCTATGAAATGCTTATGCTTATGTCCTTTTTTAGTTCCTAAGATGTTCAGGAGCTACGGTTTATTGGCACGGTGGCCCAAGATTCTAGAACAAGGTTTCGGGCAGAATAGTTGCCCTTGCCAAGAACTGAGTTCCTCAAGAAATGTCCTTGTACCACTGAAACAAAACTCATCTGAAGAAGTGTCCTCATACCAAGTTTGGAAGCTCGAGCGGCATTTCGAGGACTGATTCCGCAGAAAGGGTTTAGGGTCTGGGGGTTTAGGGGTGTAGGGGAAGGTACTTGAGGCTTCTTGGGCTTGTAGGCATCAGAGTTTTAAGGCGCAGATGTTCCCGCGTGAGTTCATGTCGCTGTCCCGGCAGGATCTCCCTAAACACTCCATCGCTGGGCTGCTGTGCGTGGAGAACGAAAGCACTGAGATTCTCAACCTTGATCACAAGCACAAGCCCTAGGCCGGCAACACGACATCAATTTTGTGCGAACGTGAGGAATCCGTAGAAAGACAGCAACAACCCTAAGGGTCCATGTACCCAAATAGTATATACATTGGCCCCAAAGTACTTATGTAGGGATTACTTAAAGCCCAACGTATATCTATTTGGGCACATGGACCCTTAGGGCAACGGAGTCTTTGTCATCAGGATTGCCAAAACGTGACCCCTAATTTTCTGGACAGCACAAGACCTTGTCAGCAACCTTTTAAGACCCTTCTAAAGCCCTCGAGAACGTTGAACAACCCATTACAGCCTTCAGCAAACTCCACCTAGCCACTAATACCCGGGCCCTGATAGCAACCATAACCAGGTGTTTCTGCAGTATAGTATAGTGTGCTTGTAATGGGGACTAAAAAGGGACACGATTGAAGAGGTAGTCATTATTCAAGCCGCAAAAACCTGAAACCTAAACCCCAGCCCCTAAACCCTAAACCCTAAACCCCTAAACCAGGTCACATCCTCACATACCAAGTGCCAGGAACCTTCAAATACCCTTACAGAACCCTCGTTGAACCATCTACCCAGGGGCTCCAATGTAGTTCCTTTTTGGGTCTGTTATGGTTTTTTGGTAAGGAATTATAGTATACTATCCAAACAGGAACTACTTAGGAGCCCTTGGGTATAGAACCCTTTAGAGACCCCGTTGAAAGTACTCCGAACAGTGAGCATGGCGACCTCAAACCACAAGCCATAGATCCGAGGCGCTCCCACTCGGGCTCCATACCTTCTTCATTGAAAGTCTCTTTCTTGGCTTCTTTAAGTCTAAGGTTGAAACCATGGGCACCTAGTAATAAGGTTTAGGGTTTAGGGTTTAGCTTTAGGGTTTAGGGTTTAGGGTTTAGGTTTTAGGGTTTAGGGTATGGGCCCAGGGTTTAGGGTATGGGCCCTTAACCCTGAGATCCTCATACACCTACTATATACCCTATATGTACCCTTCAGGGTCCCTAGAAAGGCCTAAGGGTCCATACTAAGGGCCCATACTTCTGACCTTAGGTTAGGGGTTCCATAACGGAACTATGAGGGATTTGGATTCCAGGGTATCAGACTTTGGGTTTGGGCTTTAGGGTTTTAGGCCTCCCAATGGGTCCAAGGTACTTTTATAGTCGAATCTAGGAATTCTATATTCGGAGTTGCTATTATGTTTTAGGGAAGTATCCTTCCATAACAGTACCTACTCTTGATGGTATCAACCCTACAATACCTGTTTTGGACCCTAAACTCTGGGAAGTCTGGTAGACTCCTTATCCCTAAGGGTCCATGTACCCAAATAGGATATACTTTGGCCTTAATGTAGTCCATATATAGGTACTTCAGGGCCAACGTAGATACTATTTGGGTACATGGACCCTTAGGGAATGCAGGATTTATATCATCAGCAGTAGGGCTCTCTGGGCCTCTGCGCGTTGAAGGTGTGGGCCCTAAACCCTAAACCCTGAACCCTAAACCCTAAAGGGTTTAGGGCTTTAGGGGGCCTAGGGGTTTAGGGGCTTTAGGGGTTGACGGTTTAGGGGTTTAGCGCTTTGGGGGCCTAGGTTTGGGGTTTAGGGCTTTGGGGGCCCAGGGGTTTAGTGCTTTAGGGGCTGAGGGTTTAGGGATTATGGGCTTAGGGCTTAGGGGCTAAGGGCTTTAGGCTTTAGGGTTTAGAGGCTTTAGCGGTTTAGGGACAAGTATCTTGATGGCTCTCAGTACTCCAAGCGTAACACGGAACCACAGAACCTCAGCTTTCTGAATGCCCAATTCGAAAGCATGTCTGACTCACTCTAAACTCCAAGCTTAAAGCTTAAACCCTCTCAGACGGAGCTGCAACTTACAGCAACCAAACACCGTCCTCCGTCCCCCACAACTCCCATGTCGTCTAAGCTAGCTTCAAGGAAACGAAATGTACAACGCAACAGCAACCTGGGAGTTTAGGGTTTAGTGTTTAGGGTCTTTGAGACAGTGAGGAATGCCGCTTCAAAACACGCTGGCCGCTTCAAAACACGCCCTCCCTTCAGTACAAAAGTAAATAATCTGTAAGTGCATGGACCATTAAACTTGGAGTCGGGGTCGCTGTGAGAGTGCGCTTTTTCGACTTTTTCGCATGACCACAGTATCGAAAGCATAGTGATTACAAAACCCAAAACAATAGCATAGACAAAACTTTGCTGAGTACACACAAATATGTGTAAACTTACACCCTAAATCCTTCTGGTAATATGAGCCCTTATACAGGGAACCCGTTTGTGAAACACTCACAAAGAACCATGGACCCTTAGACTCTGTAATGCCAGGACCCTAAACCCCAAACACCTAAACTAAGCCCGAAACCCCCATGAAGCTAAATTCATAATTTCTAAACCCCACACTCCAAATCCGTGAACCCTAAACAAAAATCCATAAGCCCCTAAACACTAAACACTGCTAGGAGCTTTCCAGGGCATCCAGGAAGGTCTTCTTTGTAGACGGAACTGCGGGGCTGTTCGAAGGGCTGCCTGGTGACAGCAGGGTCCCTTAAAGGGTACTACAGGATTTGAGGGTTTAGGGTTTAGGGGTTTAGGGTTCAGAGTTTAGGGTTTAGGGACCCTATTACTACAGGGTTCTAGAACAGGGTCCCCCTTAAAAGGGCGCTATAGGGTTCTATCATAGGGTCCCCCCCTTTTAAGGGGTCTTATAGCGTTTAGGGTTTAAGGGCTTAGGGCTCTAAAGGGTTCCTTAATGCGCTCTTGGAAGGCCTTCGTGGGCCTGTTTAAAGGTTTCCTCCTTTATAGGATCCTTAAGTGGAGGATCATGGGGCCAAGAACGTAAGGGTTGTAAGTACCTTAACTGGGGTTAGAAGTAACTGTGAAGCTTTGTGAAAAATGATCCTGGCAACTACATCCCAGTATCCTTGAGGTAGGGTCCTGCACCGCATCCTTGGGTCGCCCCAAGGGCGGAGGGTTACTCTTTGGGGTTTAGGGTATTGCGTTTTGGGTTTAGGGTTTTGGGTTTCAGAGATCGAAGGGAGGATCCTTTTTTATAAGGTGCCGTACTGTTTGAGGGACCCCGAATTTGGAGAATTACCTATGAGCATCATGATCACCATCATACCTCGATTTTGGTGCTGGCTGGTTCAGGGTCCGGCTCTTGGTAACTGTATATTCCCCCTAAACCCTAGAAGCCCCAAGCCCTAAACAGAAAACTTTTGGTCTTAACTAAGCCCCTAATCCGAAGCTCTAAACCCTGACCCTAAACAACACGAAGCCTTAAACCCTAAACCCGAAGCCCTAAACCCTGACCCTAAACACGAAGCCTTAAAATCTAAACTCGAAAACCCAAAAACCCTAAAACCACAAACCCCCAAACCCCGAAGCCCGAAAAAACTCTGATCCTGTCGATCCCCGAGCCATGGCCCAGCTCCTGCGTTTTTTTCGGGAACCCCCTGTGGGTAGCTTTGCTCCTCTTAGGGTCCTTGTTATAAGGGTTTACCGTTTATGGTTTAGGACTTAGTTTTCTCCTTTTAGGGTCCTTTTTATAAGGGTGCCATACTAAAGTGGGGAGTTTTTTAAAAAGAGACCCCAACTTACAGAACTACCCGACCCGCCTCGATTGAGGCTGAATGAATTGAGTGGACCAGTTTGGGGATCATGGTCCGGCTCATGATACCACTGGGATGTAGGGTTGTTTCAGGGCTTTCGCTTGGGGAGTTTAGGGGTCTAGGGCCAGTTAAGGGTCTAGGGTTTTGATGCCGTCCCGCCGAAAATGTGGTGCCTATTTGCAAAGACCCGAACATGATTATGACGACGATGATGATGTTGACGACGATGATGATAATGGTGATGATGATGACGATCATGGTGATGATGATGACGATGATGATGATGATGATCATGGTCATGATGATGATGATGATGATGATGATGATGATGATGTGGATGTTGATGTGGATGTTGAAGATGGTGATCGTGGTGATGATGAAGATGAAGATGGTGAACATGATGAAGACTATGATGATGATGATGATAATGATGATGATGGTGATGATGGTGATGATGAAGATGATGGTGATGATGATGATGATGAAGAAGATGATGGTGATGATGATGATGATGATGATGATGATGATGATACTGATACTGATGATACTGATGGTCATGGTGGTGGTGATGAGGATGACAATGATGCTGGTTAAATGAGTCACTGTCGCCATCTTCGGCCATTGTCAGCAGCAGTCTCTGCTGCGGCATCGCAGAAAAAAAAAACAGCCGCAACCCAGCAAATGCAGTGGACAACTGCAGCGCAAGGTGAAGAAGCTTCACAGCCTAGGCTACGAGTGCTGAGCATACTGGAAGATGCGCTACAGCACACCAGCTCCTAAATCCGAAACGTCTCGACTCCAAACCGGGTCATCAGCCCAGAATCTTATAACTCGACATAAGCCAAATCAGGTCGGTACTACTTATTCATAAGCTACGGACTTCAACATCTGGGAAACGCTTCCCAACTCGATGGGATGTGGCCTCTGTAGAGACGGTGGCATGCCTCGTCGCTGATGGCACGAACGTCACTGGCTCTGCACTTCACCTGAGATTTAGGGTTCAGGGGGTTTACCTACAGGCCCAAACCCTGGAAAATAGTAGGTCATGACCTCTTCATTCAGGGTATTCAGGGTTTCAACCCATAAAACGGTAGGATTATGAATCCCCAGGTAGGCTTTCTGTTTTAGAGGATCGCATGGGCTTTCTGTTTCAGAGGGTCCAGTGGGTATTCCGGGCAGCCGTCGTACGTTGTGACGCTTACTTCGCCGTCTGCGACAACCAGGACGATGGGGAGACGGACGACGAGAACTCCTGTGAACGCGCTGCTGACACCACAGCCATCACCACCACCACTGTCAAGAGTAGCTGTTGACATCAATCGTGGTAACTGCACTCTTGAAAGGATGGCCGCTTCAGGCCGTCAAAAAGTCAAAGTCAAGCATGACACATGCAGTTTTACATGCATCTGCCCAGTTGCTTCTCCACATATCTACCTGGCTATCCGTCTATGTATCTACCTTTCTAACTACCTATGTATATGTCTACTTCACACATGCACCTGCCAGTGCTCTTACTAGCAGCGAAGCCTGTTCAAAACAAAATTAAAATATGCCGGTTTCAACTCAAGACGCGAAAGCAGGTCCAGTGCCACAGCCCTGGATAGAAGTGTCCTGTCAGATCTGGAATCTTGCGATTTAAGGTTCGGCTTCTTCTAAGAGTTAGGGTGTGGAGTTCATTCTTTTGGGGGGCTGGGTTTCGGGTCTTTGAAGGTTCGTGGTTTGTAAGTTAGGATAAGCCAATGCCAGGCTCCAACATAGAAGTCGAGAATTTAGACTGAAAAACCTACGGATTAAGGTTTATAAGGTTTAGGGTGGGTTTAGGGAGGGGGGTGGGGTGGGTGGGGTGGGGTCCATCCCGGGGGGGGGCAGGCGGGGCGGGGGGGCGGGGCTGTATCAAATAACTGGTCAGAAAAGTTTCTCGCAATCTAAATTCTATCAACACATGAGCATCACATTCATCTCCGGTGCAATCATAAACCTCATAAGTGTCGACATTACCAACGACATGCCGCATCAACATGCTCCTCAAATCCAGCCCCATCCCGAACATCATCCTTAGCACGCCTGCCATAGCTGATGACAAATGTTTCTTGCTAGTGTACCCGAAGGCCTGCTCCGTGTCTGTGTGTGTGTGTGTGGTGTTTGTGTTTGTGCATTTGCGGGCATAGGGAAGGCCCATTCGCTGCCCGGTTTGTAGTTGTGCAAGGTGAGTCACTCGCTGCTCTTGCTGCTGGCTGCAGATGCTCTTACTTCCACTGCTTCTAGTAGCGAAAGCAATCTCATCATCGTTAAGGCGACGATGTTCGTCAATACTACCACTGACACTGAGACCAACACTAACACTACCTGCCACTACCTGCCACTACCTACCACTACCATGACCACCAGCACAGTACCAGAATCAGTACCAGGATCGGTGCCACCCCCTCTACCACCACTGCGACGACGACGACGACTACGAGCGGCAGCTGCTGCTATTGCTACTACTTCTTCTCCTCCGGCAACTGGTGACAACGACGGTACTCATGCTCACGCTACCGCTGATGACAAGCGGCATTTCCTTGATCAATGTTGCTGGCAGCTTATGGTTCCAGTATCACATCCTGGCCTGTGCAGCCTCACGGATGGCTTCTGGTGGAAGCCCGAGTATCGTCGTGGCCGCCCCCGGGTTGCCTGCACTTGTGGCTTAGGTTTGAGGATTGAAGGGTTGGGCTTTGTAGCTTCTTCCCGGTCGGGTTGAACGAACCCTTAAACTGCAGTGTTCCGAATCCTAAGAGGGCCACTTCTTACAAGTCGAGGCGCTGTGACATTCGAGGCCTGAGCCTGCTGGCTTCGGTTGCAGAGATTCCTCTTGAGGAGCCGGTGATCCCCAGGTGCGAAAACCGAGGGCTTAGTGTAGGGATTATCAGGTGCTACATGTAATCCTCCGACCTTGCATCCGATCGACGTTGATTGAGGCTTGAATCTCAAGCCCTAGGCCTCACACCCTTTTTTGATGTACTTTCCGGTTGTACAGCTCTGCCCCAGTATGCAAAAAGCAGGAAATCTAAACACCTGAAGCCTAAACCGTGTATAGCAACTGAACTGCAGTCGCGCGGCAATGCATCCCAGCCCGGATGTGTATGCCTGCCTCACTGCTAGGCTAGGCCATGTAGCTCAGGCTTTCGGGCGAGATTCGGTGTGCAGTTTGTCTCTCCCTAGGGGTCCATGTACCCAAATAGTATATACTTTGGCCTTAATGCAGTTCCTATATAGGCGCTTTAAGGCCAACTAGTTGGGCACATGGACCCTTAGGGTTTGAGAGCTTCGCGTATGAAGCGGAAGCGCTTAGGTTCCACTTGCAGCCGGGGCTTCGGGTTTAGGAAGCAACGGTGCATATCCGTAAGAAGACCCGAGAATCAGGTCATGAAAGCCAGTGAGCCATAAAGCAACCACCTCATAACCCTAAACCCTAAACTGCAACTGCAAGAACAGCGGCAACAACAAGAAGCAAACCAACACAAAACAGGCGGCCCGGTGCAACTGCCTTGGGTCTTGGGGTCGACGGCTTCCGTGTGTTTGAGTCACCCGTGTATACTAGCAATGCAAGCAGTGAGGTCGGGATGACGACCAGACCTACGAGAAGGGCACAGGGTTAAGCAAGTCGGGTCCTAAACCCTGAACCCTGAACTCTGAACCCAAAGCCCCAAGCCGTAAACCCGGGCTTTCGGGCTACGGCCCAAGTAGCAACTATCGAAGAGCTTAAGCACACAACCCTGTGCTGGAATCTAAATAATTCAGCCTTCACCTGCCCGCCGATAAAGGCTAAACCACGCATGAGTAAATGATGATAAAGAGACCGAAAACAGCAGCTTGTTTGGGGCTCAGGTACTGCTTGACCCGGGCCCCGGACTCCCGACTATAGGCTTGTAGCCCCTAAACCTCAAACCCTAAACCCTAAACCCGTAAAGCCCTAAACCCTAAATCCCTAAAGCCTAAAGGCTAAAAACCCTAAGTAATTGTAAAAGCCTGAGGACCGCGGGGTTTGGGGTTGTGGGTTTAGGGTTTGGAGTTTGGGGTTTGAGATTTAGGGTTTAGGGTTTAGGGTTTAGGGTGTTGGGTTTTTTGGGCTTTGGGGTTAAGGGCAACAGCAGCATGCATCATGGCATTGCTGACAATTACTTTAATGCTCATAAATAGACGGTATATCGGCAATGAAGTGATGTTTCACTGCGAGAACAATAACTATGAACCAATAACCCTGAAGCTAAGGCCCGAAAGCCAGAATTGCCCGGGTTTAGGGGTTTACCATAGGATTGCACGTTCATCTTTTAAGGAATGTCTGTTACGGTCCAGCAAAACATCCGACACATCAGCAACAACCCCTTTATAGCCCCAGCAAGAAATGTATGTATATATATATATATACACACACATAATATGCCCAAACCCGAAACCCTAAACCCCAAACCCTGTACTAAGGGTAAGCGACTTTTTGCCAGCATAGCTGACCAAAATACGGAAGCTTCCATTCCTCTAACGAGGCGAGAACGGGCTTGGTTTGGGGTTCCGTTAAAGGGCTTAGGGTTCAGGGTTTAAGGGGTCCGATGAGGGTTATTCCACGGGTTTGGGAATTTGGGGTTTACGGCTTGGACCCTAAACCCTAAACCCTAAATTTAGAGTTTAGGTGTAAGGTCTTAGGAGTAGGGTTTGTGGATGAGGGGAGGTCTCCAACTGCCTCGGCCGCAGTAGCCATCACATCGATGTGGCTGATCAAAGATTCTTGGCAGCCGGGGGTGTACTTGGAGGTTCATGGGACTTAGGAAGCACAGTTCTAAGTACCTCAATTGGGCTTAAAACATATTACAAGTATAGTTACCTTACATATAGCCCTAGTTACTGAGTCCCACGATCCTTTAAGTAGCGGGGTCGCGGTTAAATGTTGGGGCCTGAACACTTCGACTAGAATTTAAGTATTAACCCCAAACAGTCAGGATCCTAAGTATGAGGGAAACTATGGCTTGCACACCGCGACTGAAGGTGGGACGGCTAAGGTTGAGGGTATATATCGATTCAAGTCTGCGTAGGAAGCCCAGGTACCCAGAAAGTAGACAACTGTCCACGGCCCCCATCTGTCTAGGCCCCAGTACTCTTCTACAGCTACATGCAATATAGCGTGACAACAGGCATAAGGGTAGTTCTCTAAAATGAGGGTCCCTTTTTATGTCCCCAATATAGTACGGCACCCTTATAAAAAGGACCCTAAAAGAGACCCTATATAATTTAGAGAACTACCCATATGGTTTCCGGTTCAACAACTGACGTGTTAGGTCCAAGATGGGAGTCTAAGTAAATAGAATAGTGCTTCTAAGTTTATTGACCGTCCTATTTTCTGAATCGACTGTATGTCGACTTCAAAACACGGTGTGTATCGTCGTGCGTTTAAGGGAAGCCTAAGCTCCTAACCACCTAAACCCTATAACCTTTAAACCCATAAGCCCCCAAACCCGAAACCCTAAATAACCCTGAACCTTAAACCCTAAATAGCCCTAAACCCTAAACCCTGAGCCCTACACCCCAAACCCAACCGAAGTATTCCTAGTTCTTCAGGGCCCTGTGGCCTCCCGGCCCCATTAGCCTCTGCGATCAAAGAGTACTTTAAAAGCTGTGCAGGGTTCGGGCTTTAAGGTAAGGGTTTAGGGTTTAGGGTTTAGGGTTTAGGGTTTAGGGTTTTAGGGCTTTGGGTTTAAGGTTCAGGGTTTAGGCGTTTAGGGGTTTGGGGGTTTTTGGCTTAGGGTTTAGGGGTCATGTATCCCAGACAAGCAGAAAGATGGCTCGAACAGGGCCACTCAAGCTATCTGCTGCGAACATTCGGCAAGTCCAAATGTGCGAACCGGAGGATCGATTTAAATATATCAAAAAACACACTGCGCCCTAAATTCCTCAAGCCGTCCAGAAACAAAACTGCAAACAACTCTGAATCCGATCCACCCTGAATCCCATACTGGGTCTTGTTATAAGGAACTTGCTTAGGGTGCCATAAGCACCCCCTGATCTCAATAATGGTAGCTTACTCAAGAGTCGCCCGAAGATTGTCGTTTCCAGACACTGAACTTCTGGTTCTTCCCGAAAACCGACGCCCCTGCAACCCTACCGACAGGATTTAGGGTTTAGGGTTTGGGGTAAAAGCCACGCACCAAAGCACCAGAAATCATGCTTAAGCGCTTAAGGACATTTATCCGCACCCTAACAGCAAACAAAACACTGCAGCTGTGTTCTGGGTCTATGGCCATACACCTCCAATGCCCAAGGAGAACTAATCACAGCGCTGAGCCAAAGCCACTTCACCTCTAAACCCCAAGCGCGCTAAATTCTCTTACCTCCAACCCTCACACCCAAAACTCCCAACTCCTACAACTCTAAAATGTTTTGTAATTCCATATGAAACATCCCCAAAACTACAACCAAACCCTAAACCCTAAACTGGAAAGTGTGTCTGCGGTACTCGCTGCGTGTGTGCGTGGGGCTGTGTTGTGTTGCTCGAAAGCTCCGCTCATGCGTCTCCTGGCCAACCCATTCCGAGTAAGGGTCACTCGTGGCTTTGCAAACATCGAACCGATCCACCACCCATATGAAAGCCCCACACCCCGAACCTGAAAACCTGAAGCCCAAAACCCTTAAACCCTTCACCCCTAAACCCTAAACCCCTAAACCCCTAAACCCTAAAACCCTAAACCCTAAACCCTAAACCCCTAAAACCCCTACTTATGACACCGAGCTCCGAGCAAACCCTCGAGAAGACGAGCCGCTGTCTGCGCGGAGCACATTGAAATTGACGATAGGGCCCTGCCGCTAAGGGTCCATGTACCCAAATAGTAGATACTTTGGCCCCCAAGTACCTATATAGGGACTACTTTAAGGCCAAAGTATATCTATTTCGGTACATGGACCCTTAGGGTGCCGCTGGTCAGGGCGTATGTTTGAGGGTTTATGGGTCAGGGCTTATGGGGAGAATTATGGGTTTATAGGGGTTGAGGGTTTCAAGGTTTAGGGTTTATGGGTCAGGGCTTATGGAAAGAATTATGGGTTTAGGGGTTGAGGGTTTATGGGTTTAGGGTTTATGGGTCAGGGCCTATGGAGAGAATTATGGGTTTATAGGGGTTTAGGGTTTATGGGTTTAGGGTTTATGGGTCAGGGCTTATGGAGAGAATTATGGGTTTAGGGGTTGAGGGTTTATGGGTTTGGGGTTTACGGGTCAGGGCTTATGGGGAGAATTATGGGTTTAGGGGTTGAGGGTTTATGGGTTTAGGGTTTATGGGTCAGGGCTTATGGGGACAATTATGGGTTTAGGGGTTGAGGGTTTAAGGGTTTAGGGGTTGAGGGTTTATGGGTTTAGGCTTTATGGTTTATGGGTCAGGGCTTATTGGGGTGTAATTAACTGGACCGCAAAGCACCTATCTACCCTTTTGAAGGACTCGCCTAAGAAAACGATAATGAACCCCAAGATAAGAACGTAGGTTTTATAGGGTTCAGGTAGAGCTTAAATAGAGATTAGAGTCTAGAGACGAGATATAGGCCTAACTAGGGTCTAAAGTACACGGTTTCCGGCTTTTTTGAAGGGTGCATAAGGGCATTCTAAAGGTCGAATACGACGATTCGAAACCGCCCATACAGATCCCTTAAACCAAATCCTTGAAGAATCCGAACCCTGAACGCTGACGCTTTCCGATGCAGGGGCGCGACTGTAAGATTCGATTTGTTGGTGCCTGAGGTCCGCGACCCGAGATCCACCCTAAACTGCGCTTAAGCCTACACCTTGCACATCAACCCTTAACAGGGTGCCATCGGGGGTTCTTTGAGAGCACCTCTAGGGTGCTCTTCGTCCAGAGGGGCTTGTTATTCAAACCACGAGCCAAAAGCCCTCATCCGCAGGCTGCCACATTTTGAGGCTTTTGGAAAACAAGCCATGCAATAGATAAGACCTTACCCTAAACCCTAAACCCTAAACCGCTTTTCTGGAGGTTCTCAGCTCACACTGTTTGCTGCAGGGTATTGGGTTTTGGATGGTTTCGTGTGTAGCGGGTTGCCCCAATCCCTGGAACATCCTGGAACGGCGGGTGAAGAACAAAAACAGCAGCTTAGGGGCTGGGTACCCTAGCCCAAAAAAGGTTAACCTTTTCAGTTATAGTAGGATCAGATAAGCCCCAAAAGGTTAAAGGTTACCTACTCAGCCCCTGAGGAAGCAAATGTCCCAAGCTTCCCTGTTCAACCTCTTGAAAGGCAGAACATCGAAGCGATGATGGCCTGAACAAGCTTTCCACTCTCGTCTGCACCTCTGTTTCGACTGTACATGGCGATCACCTGGGCTTGGTCGAGCGTTTACCAGGGGATCGAAAAACCGACTGTTTTAGGGGTTGTAATCATACCGACCCTTTCATTAATTACACTACTATTATGTAGGGTTTGGGCATGCAGGTAGGGTTTATAGCACAACTGCAGGTAGGGTTTATAGCACAACGCCCCTAAACCCTGGCATGATACTGTAACATAGTCATACAGGGTCCAAGCTTAACTCAGGGTATTGGGCTCTCTGGGTGGGTGGCTACTCATACTCAAAAGGTTTGAAATGGAGCTGAACTGTCTATATGTTTACAGAATGAATCCCTATTTAGTCCAGGCGCTTATATTTACAATATTTATGACTTATGACCCTACTTGTAACTACTCATGAACCTTCAAGTAGACGTGGTGTCAGCACTTTTCTTGCCGGTGTGCAATCCTTCCCGGCATGTATGTCACACATGGGAGTTTCCGAAAATAGGGGACCCAAATATAGTACTCCACATGGTAGGACCCTAAACCTTAAACCCTAAACCCTAAACCCTAATTGTTGGAAACTCCCACATGCGTCAATGTAGACTGTCACCCAAAACGCAAACCGACCTGCACAGGAACACCTTGCGGCGAGGTCAGAAGCAAGCTTCTTGGTGCATTCATAGGGTTTAGGGTTTAGGGTTTGGCTTTGTTTTGAGCACCTTGTTTCCGTCTGCTCGACAGCATCCGAAATACCGGGCTTTTAGCGCTCAAGATTTCGATTTGGCGTTGCTGATTCTTGAGGTCCTCTTTTCCCACGATCTCACACTAGGTCTGCCAGCGAAGGATTGGCCAAGAAGCGATGCCCTTCGAGAGAATCCCTAAGTTTCGGGGAGGGTTCTACCCTCTAACTATCCCTAAGGGTCCATGTGCCCAAATAGTATATACATTGGCCCCAAAGTACCTATATAGGGACTATGGCCAAAGTATATCTATTTGGGTACATGGACCCTTAGGGTAAGGAAACCATTACCTACCATTTTATTGGGTTTGGGATTACAAGTAAGCCTAAATCAGCATTAACTGCCTTCGGTATCCATATTGCTTTGCGCTCCGTTTAGAGCTTAGGGCTCTAGGCTTATACGGGGGGCCTCGATAACTAAAACAAGGTCTTTGAGGGGGGCACGCTCGCCTATAAGCGCATAAGGATTACAAGTGGACATTGGTATTTTTAGTTTGTTTTCTCACAGTCCTGTATTATGTGGTCTTGGAGAGTCAAGGCATCACTACTTGATGCGGGGCTTGCATGGCCAGCCTCCTCTAAAAGAAACATCCTTATATAATTACACTGAGCAATACCCCTGCAAAACCCTATGCGCCCTCACCAAAACCCGAGGGGCAAACAACAAGGGTTTGGGAGTATATTATAATATGAGCACAACAAGGACCCCTCAAGGACAAATGCTGGCAAGTATCCAAGCTTATATACTCCACCACCTGAGATAAGCAACCTAGACGACTGAACTTACAAGGGCGTGTAGACCCAAACCTGAAATCGTACTGAAGCCGACTTTCTGTGCAACCTGATACCCCAGTTCTATACAACCTGTACCGCGAACCCAAAAAGCCCTGATAAACAACCCAACACAAACTTTCAAAAACCCTCGCTACAACAACTTCTCATATCCACTAGGGTTTAGGGTTTGGGGCCTTAAACCCCAGAGTTTACATATTTGGCCCCAGGGTACCACGCCTGAAACAAGGTGCCCCATGCGATCCAACAAACCCTAAATCCCTAACCCATTCGGGAAGCCCCAAGACAAGCTACGCCCTCTATCATGAATCCTGCACCCTAATCGAATGCAAAAACCCAAAACCCAAAACCCTCAAACCATAGCCCTAAACTTACTGCAGCCCACTGGCAGGGCTGCCATTGCTATGCTGCAGATCAACAAGCTGGCTGTGGAGTTCGGCTGCTAGGCAGCCTTGGCTTTCCCCGTGTTCCGGGTTCCTTTCAGGGTTCCCAAAAGGGTTTGGGGGTTTAGGGGCTTGTCGGTTGAGGGGTTTACCAGCACCCCCCAACTACCCTCTAGTAAACCCTAAATGCCCACTATTAAGGACCGTAGGGCCTCCATTGAAGGGTACTTGAGGGGTTTAAGGTTTCAGGTTGCGGGGTGTTACTGGGAGGTTCATGGGATTGGGTAACTTAAAGGGCTCCCTCAAGGGATCCAAAAGAGGTTCCAAGGGGCTTCTCTAAAGTACGATAGCGCTACTTGGAGGTTCATGAGGCTGAGTAAGACACTGATGAATACCTCAACTGCGGATGTGACATGTTATGACCAAACAACAAAACTTGCCGTCTTTATAGCTCTGGCTGGTAAGATTTATTTATGAATGTTTAGGGTATGGATGCAAAAATCCTTTTCCAGGGTTCCTCGTACGGGCTGCAATAACGTATATTTAGGCAGGCTACGGGCGGCTACGGGATTCAAGGGTCCACGCTTTGGTGTTTAATTCCTTCCCTAAAGCCGAAACTTAAGTACCTCAGCCCCGATGGCTTTCGAAGGATTATTGTGTATCTATGGTTGTTTGCCAAGCCGTGCTTCGCAAGTTCCTTGGTAGGCTTTTTAAGGGATCTGTGCCATATACAGGTTGGTATTTCACAACTATACAGGGAATATGCGGGCGGGCATCAAACGACTAAGTATTCCCACCCCGATTCGCCGCACGGTGTTTACGTCCGAGCTAAAAACGGAGGATTCGCACGCACACACACACACACACACACACACTCTGAGGTTTTTCTCGCTTCAGCTCAGCCCATCGATGTGCTACGCTTTCACGCCAGCGCCTTGCCGTGAGCCCAAAAATGCCACGCTTCCCCACGCTGCCGCTGACACGAAGCCACTAAACCCTAAACCCTAAACCCCTAAACCCCTAAACCCTAAACCCTAAACCCTAAACCCTAAACCCCAAACCCCTAAACCCTAAACCCTAAACCCACCCTGAGCATCTGGTCGTCGGTCAGCCGAGCGTTCTCGGTTGGAGCCGCGGCCAGGGCTCCGATGGCGGCGGGAGTAGCCTCATTGACCATCTTCCTCCTCTAGGAAGCTGGGCAAAGAGGATTTCCGTAAACCCTACCTGGGGAACCCTTAACCCCAAAAAAAGCAGACTATTGGGACGTAACCCGTCTTTTGAGGTGTCCTGGGGCTACAACCCGGTTATTCGGAAAATAACCCGTCTTTTACCAGATAACCCCCATTTAAAGATGACAGCAAATCCTTTCGATTCAAGATCGCTAATGACCTGGATGACTTCCCAACCTGAACCAAATAGTTGCAACATCAGGTCCTCAATGCCCTGAACAAACCCCCCAACCTCTCACCGGCTGGCCTCGCTCAGGATCTCGCTTACCATTCCAAGTTGCAGCATGTCGACGGGCACATTCATCTATAGACTATATAAACCCTAAACCCTAAACCCTATATAAACCCTAAACCCTAAACCCTAAACCTATAGAGGATCTTATCCAAAGTGCCGTAGCTAGTGCTGACGACCAGTGCTGCAAGGGCTCGGGGCAATATAGCTAGCTCAGCCTGCAATTCCCAGCATCACAAACGACTTTTCACATTCATGCCATGCCTCGGTCCAGACTTCGGGATCAGATGGTCCGGGACCCAGGAATGCAGCAACGCATGTGTCACTCGCTGATTTGTGCACATTGCATCCCACAACATGCATTCTGCAAGATTTTGGGCCCCGACATTGCGAACTACATGCAGTCTGCAACAAATGTGCATCATTATTACCAGAATCTGTAGCTTTCCGAACATCTTTCAATGATTCCCTTTGCTCTGTATCGGTACAGTGCTCGCTTTGCTAAACCCTCTCAGCTTCCATCATGGCGAAGGTGGTGGTCGACGTGTCTGGTCTTGCCAATGCTTGGGAGAATGATCCTGAAATCAGGGGGCGCATTCGTAACGGGGGTACGTTGCTTCACCCTGAAACGAAGGATAAGATTCTAGTGAAGACGGGCTCACTTAACGGACCTGTGCTCCGCCCTATCTGTGAGATGATGGCTGCTGTCTCTGATACCATCGAGGAAGGCAAGGTCTCGCCTTCCCCAGCAGTGGAAGACCTTCGTGAGGAGGTCAAAACGGTCATGGAGATGGGCAAGCAGGAGGTGACCTTCCAGCAGATCGACAAAGTAGCTTGGACGGTTCGTAAATTCATTGCTTTCCTGAAGCTCAAGATTCGAAAGCGGGAGGTTTCGACAGAGCCTTCGAAACATGTTAACATCATTGTCATTAATTGTCTTATTTGCTTGGGAGTGCAATGTTTCCAGCTTAAGGTAATGTCGAAGCTCAAGCGAGCCTTTGAGGATCCTACTTTTCAGCAGCTCATCGTGATTCTTGATCCACAAATGCAAGCATCTTGCTCAGTATTAAGGTTTGACTTCCAAACATGTTTTCTTGCTTGCATCTGGTGCACATAAGCAGTATATAGTCGGGCATCCCATTGATCCAGGAGCTGGTGGACTACATGAATTCCAGGAGGATTCACGCGTCTGCCAGTTCCCTCGAGGAGGTGTTTCGCTTGCATTGAGATGTGCTACAGCCCACACAGGGTATACATTTACTTGTCTATATACGAGTCAGCAAAACACTGGGTCGCTGCAAATGCCATTCATTTCGCAGGCAGATGATGTGGACGATGATGCAGTTGATGATGGCGACGACGACGACGACGCCCGGTCAACCTCAGACCCACCAGCAGAGTCAGCTGCACGCGCACCCGCACTTGCCCCAACAGCCTTGGCAGCCATGCCTCTTGTGCTTGCCCCAACCCCGGCACCGCTTGTGATCGAGATCGAAGACGATGTTGTGAAGGCCGAGCCCGTAGATGAGCCAGGCGAAGCCCTTGCAGTTCTGCCACCCACATGGGGGGACCGGCTGGGGGGACTGCAACATCTTTTCCTGTGACCCCCAACACTCTTGCACCCCATGCATTTGCAAGCCCTGCCGTGCTCACCACCCCGCCATCTTCTGGTGGTAAACAGCACATCTTTGGTGCCAGGGATAGCCCCTCAGCAGAACGAGTATTTCTATATAAGTTCTTTGTCTGATCGGCTTTATGGTAGAATATATGTGTCTGTATATATATATATATATACCTATATATATATATATATATATGTACGTGTGTAGAATATGTATATATATATATATGTGTGTGTATAGAAATATATAGATATATAAATATATAGATATACATAGACAAAAAACATATATAGATATATAGATACATAGATATATGATGATATATATATATATATATGCATATCATGTGTGTTTATATATACACATATTTTCTAAGAGAAGAAAGAAAACAAATGTGTTACATTCAATTGCTCCTTCTGGATGTGTCCTGAGGTCAGATGACACCTCAGCAACTTCAGGAACGCTTGCAAGAAGTGAAGGAGAGACTCAATGTTCTTCGTGAGTTGTGTCCTGAGCATGTTGTAGGATCGTGACTTGTACATGCACATATGCAATGTCCACGTTTGGATGTTTATGCAGCTGTTGTTGTTGTTGTTGTATATAAGGCAGCGGTCGGCTTCGGCACTGGCACCCCCAGTTGGAACATCCTCAGGGCCATCTTCCTTTAACAGCAACGACTCTCTCGAGACACAGCCAGTGGACATCATGGGTGTGCCAACCCCCACTGAGGATCCCGGTCCACCCGAGAACATGGCCCCCGAGACAGCTCGTCGCCTGTATCAAGGCGGCACCAGAACTCTTCAAATGGCCCCGGCCCCAGAACAGGCCCAGGCCAAGAAGAAACCCGAACGCCTTGAGCCGGCCCCGAAGACGCCCCCACGCCGCAGACCGCCGACTTCTCCAGAAGGCTCACCGGCCCCGAAGACTCCTGAACGCCCCAGAGCGGCCCCGCATAGTCCAGAAGCACCAGCCCCGAAGAGTCCCGAACGCCTCCCAGCCCCGACGGTTGGCCCAGCTGCCCCAAAGGGTCCCTTTCCGAATGGTGTGGAACGCCCGCCGGCCCCCAATCCCGAACGCCCGGCCCCGAATGCTGTGGAATGCCCACTGGCCCCTAAGACTCCCGAACGCCTGCCCGTCAGTGCTGGTGACGCTGCTGGTAGTGGTGAAAAGTTCACTCCCGACGCTGAGGTGGGCGCCGATGTGAAGTTGTTGTGCAGCTATCTATATATCTATATATATATATATATGTATATGTATATATACATATATACATATACATATATATATATATATATATTTAGATTCTCTCTACATTTTTTATATATACTCTATTTATATACATGTGTATATATATATATATATTGATTGATTGATTGTTGCTTTCTCGTGAAATCAGAAACCTTAATTGTCCTGGTATATACATTTATAAATATATATATATATGTATGTTTTGTT
>CAJNDV010031725.1:24081-46311 GCA_905221635.1 Symbiodinium sp. CCMP2456
GTGTATATATGTATATACACATGCACATGTACATCTACTTATATATATACACATATAGAAACGATAACCAGGGATGTTTGCATACATATGTATATTTATACACATATATATATATATAGATTGCTAAATCGATAGACAAGTGGTGCATATATATATATATATATATATATGTATATATACAGATATACATGTAGAAGGTTAAGAAATGTGAGTAAAGATGAATACATACAAAAGATACAAATTTAATACATGTAGATATATATATATATATCCTATGTATATAGACACCTATATATATATATATATATATATAGATATACAAAGGGGACAAGCATGGAGGTAATATCCCGAAAACACATTTGTGGCTATGTAAGTTGCTACCATTTCTCCCCCCGCCCCCACTTCGACTAACCGTAGAGAATGTCTCTCGGGATAGAAGCCGCCACAGAGGACTGTGTCACACAGGTTCTGATCTGTAGGAGACTCAGGCATGACAGTCTCTGGCAAGACAGCCAGGATCCTCGAGAGTTATTCGAGTTAAGAGGTCTTTGTGTTATCGAAATTTACATAAATGATGTTTGTGTGGACTCTGAGGGCGACCTGGATAGGCTCTTGTCGACTGTTTTTGTAATCTTCATCATCTAGGTCCTCTAGGTCGCTTGATGGGGCAAGCGCACACGTTGCCGGCTGAATTGCAAAAATGAGCGGTTCTTGGCACTTTGTCGTTGCTCTGAAGCTGTCCGTTAGCTGATGCATAGTTCAGCGTTTCTATAAGAGTTGTGAACATCGTGTTTCTTCAATACGACAACTCTGTCGCCCAGGCCTCTGCCGCGAAACCTTCGAAAGCTGCCTGCAGAAGGCAGGCCTGGTCCACTGGTGCCAGCAAGACTGTGCACAAGAAGTTGAAGAACAGTCTGCACGGGCATGTTTATGTATAGCGCTTGCTTGCAAAGACTTCAGACAACTTGCAGAGCTGCAGAGTTCATGATTCACGCAAGCGGCTCATGACATTCCAGCCTCATCTTGCCAAAGCAACGTGGCCCGAAGTTCCATCTGGGTCGCCTGTTTTGGTGTATCGCTTGCCGAGCATGCTGTGTTTGGATTCGTTGCTCTGGCGTCTGAAGCAGCTCCGGGTTCCGAAGGCGGGACAGGCTCCATGTGTAGATTGATCGGGTTCTGAGAAATTATATAGTTGCTCTGTCAGGAGTTCGTGCTCTGCCTCCTTCTCCTCATATGGTCCTATGATGGCATCGAGCAGGACGGGTGAGTCCGAAGGCCCCATATACCTGTATAAACCCCTAAATCTCTCTCTCTCTCGATATATATAATATGTATGTACGTTTATATACTTATATAAGCCCCACCTAAACCCGTTGATAAACCCTGTGATCCCCTTGACATAAATATGTATATATATATATATATATCTATATCTATATATATATATAAGTAAATGAAAACCTATATATGTCCCAAGCAATGCCGCTTCGTGCCAGGACTTCCATTTCTTGGAGTTCTTCGCGGGACGAGCGCGGGTGACAGAGGCATTCCGCATGCACGGGCACTTGACAGCCAAGTTCGATATTATGTACCACACACCCGACAGTGACAAGAGTAACTTCATGGATCTGACAACGCCCAGTGGCTTCTTGTAACTCATCTGCACTTAAAAGATTGCCAGACGTTTCAGTTTACATGCTCCGTCTAGATGTAGCTGACTGAGAATATGTGGCTATATAGAGGCTGGCATGCTTCTACATTCTCCGCTGTGTTCCTGGAGATGCAATATGCCTCTTTGCGATCAAATGTTCATCGTTCTCTTCGATGAATGTTGGCACCAGCAAGCGTTCGGCTTGCAATTCCGTGGGCTGGGATCATGTTCCTACTGTTCGGTTAGGCAACCAACTTCTCGAAAGGCCCGGCTTTCTACACAGGGTTTTTGCAACATGGTTTCTTTGCACATAGGATTTCGTGGCCTATGTCACTCGGACTGCTTTTCGGGTGCTGAGCCCTGCCAGGTCAATCCTGCTCCTCTACCTCGCGACTAGCTTGGGGTTGACATGGATGGTCGAGCAACCTCGAGGTTCTGTGCTGGACATGTACCCGACATGGCGTCACATGCTTATGCAGCTCTACAGGGTTGCCGGGACACGCGCCGAAACTTGACTGTAGTTGTGTCGGTGTCCGTGCTGTATAATCTACGGAGCATGTGCATGGTATCCAAGGCTAGCCGTGTGTGTTGGTGGATGAGCCACTATGGAAGCCCAACCCCGAAAAGACACTACATGTGGTCCAATTCGGCCTCTGTGGGTGAGATCGACAAAGGCAAACTCCAGATGGTCACCCGCGGTAGCAAAGCACCTGGCCCGAAGTCTGCGAGGTACTACAGGAACAAGTCGGGCAAGAAGTGCTGGGAAGGTACCCGGCACCTCAAGAAGACCGAGTGCCTTGTTCATCATTTCATCTGTACACACATCGATGCAAGCACATATACGATGCAGTGTGGCAGCAATGGGGTCGACACGTTTGAGTGTTGCAACTGAGGGAGTATCCTATGGCTTTTGCAAGGAAACTCGTCAGTATGAATGAGAGCCTCAGACGCTCCAGCCGTGGCCAACCCGAGCTAGCAAACCCAGTGCCGGATGCTCTTGAAACATTTACGAGCATGTCCTGGGGTGATGAGTCTGAGTTGTGGCAGTATGCAAAACTTTCCGAGGTTTTCGTCTACATCAGAGGCGGTAAGCGCCTTTGCATCCCGGAGAACTGGGCACCTTTCATACCGAAGGCATTCCCTGGATTGTCTTAGTCGGCTTCGGGAGCTTGGGTTCTATACTTGTCTAATTTATATATAGTCTCAACCAATCCCAACAAAGCCCTTCAACTCTAGGAAAACCAAAGAAAGAAACGAGAGCTCAGGTACAGACTGATAGATTCCCAAGGAGCATATGTAACTTCTAACACGACAAACTAAGACTATGTAAACCCGAGCCGTAAACATATACCCTGCTTAACACCCTCTACACCCTGGTTCCCGGACCCTGCATCCTAAAGCGCGGTTCACGTATGCGGCAGACAAACCTTAAGTGCTCAAAAGCCACCCAGTAGGCTCCAAGTCTGTATATTTATTCAAGTATTTATAACTGCTCAACTAAAATAGCAAACCCTTAATTCGGATGCTGAAAGCCTGTGCTAACTTATATCGGTCATGTAAATATTTACACACTGGTTCAATTTGATTCCAAAAAAAGCTCGGCCCCGAAGAAATCAAGTTTCTGTGTAGAGCCCTCAAATTAGACATCCTGGTGCTGCTCTCTCGAAGAAGGAGCCTGTGGAGGTCGCCAGGCGTAGCTGCTGAAAGCAGCCGGTATCCTTGCAATATTATATGTTGTATATAAATAGAAACCATATAATAAGGAACCCCTATATATATATATATATATATATATGTGAACCTTAAACCCTAAAAACCCTAAACCCCAGAAACTAAAAACCCTAAACCCGAAAAGCCCTAAGCCCCAAAACCCTAAAAAACCCTAAAATCCCTAAACCTTATATAAACAGGGCGTAGCAACTTCGGGTTTTGTTGAGGGTCCTCGACTTTGAGGATCTGAAGGGTGCTCTTGGATACGGTGTTGCTTTCTTTTCCGGGTTCCTTTAAGGGGGACTCCCCTGGGGGGGTTTTGGGGCTTGAGGGCTTTAGGGTTCCTGGTTTGCGGGTTTTTTTGAGAGTTTTAGGGTTTATAGGGTTCATGGCTTTGGGTCGAGGGGTTTATATATATATATATATATAGGGTTTATAGGGTTCAGGGTTTATATACAAAAATATAGGGTGTATAAGGTTTAGGGTTCAGGTTCTGGTGGTTTTTGGCTTCGGCATTTCGGTTCAGTGCGTTCAGACCAAACTTGGGGAACAAAGCTTGCGAGTAAACTGTGATATAGAGGGAAAAGGACGAAGGCTGTGGTGGTGGTGTAAGGCGCGTATAGCAAGCAGCACCACCATGGGTGCCGGTTGTATTGACTTCTCTATATATATAGGTAGTTTCATATAAGCACCCCACACTAAACCCTATATACACCGTAAAACATCCTAACCCAAAAAACAAGATGAGTTCAGTGCAAGGGAACACCTGAAAACTTCACTAGACAAGTTAGACCAACTGCTCAAATCCTTTAGCCTAATACGGAATCGTCTACCTCTACAGACCGCAAGCCCCAAACCCTAAACCCCAAACCTTTCACATATATGCTTAGCGAACGCAGGGACGGGTGTAGGGCTGAATTAGTTTACTTCCGTGCTAGATAAATCGAAATCGAAAGGAAAGCCTTAAACCTGTACTATATAAACCTTTGACACGAACCCCCATATCCGGAACCCTATCTAGAAACCCACAACGACACGCCTTCGTTGCGCCTCCACATCAGAGCTGCCAAGTGGTGACAGCATTCGGATTCCTTGGCACAGCTTTGGTGTTTCTCTATATATATATATATATTTATATAGGTTTATTTATTTATATATATATATATATATATTTATTTATTTATTTATGCGCCTCTATATAGGTTTATATACATATATATATATACACACTCTTAAGTGCTTTCTAAATGGCTTACATGAGTCGAGGGAGACTATATTAATATATATAGCTATATATAGCTATATATATATATATATAGGTTCAAAAGCTATTAATGTTGTTTCGGTCTCGAGATGGCTTCTGGTTTTACAAGTCCTCTAGCTATCTTTGCAAATGGGCTGTGGGATGTCATTTCCACGGGTGGCCTGCGGGATTCAATTGCGCGGCATTGGCTCCTTATATATATATATATATGCTGTTATCAAGGGCCTGCGGGATCGTATTCTGGGCTTTGCCGGGTCTTTACATATATATATATATATGGGCTGCGGGATCCAGTGCTTTTATATAGGAACGAGGTCTCTGGAGTGCCTGTAAAACATTCGAAGCAGGGGCTGCGGGATCCGAAATTGCAGTGCCCCTTTGAATCCGCAGCTTTGCGGGAAGCAGTCAGCCTCTTCCAAAGTATTTTCCCGCGGTGTTTCAGTTGCCAAAGACCACAATTTCTAGGGTATTTGACCGGAACCCGCAATAACCCATAATTAACCCATAAAAAACCCATAAACAACCCATAAAAACCCATAAAAACACAACCGCACCATAATACCCTAGTTTCTGCAACCCGTAAGAAACCCATAAACATCCCGTAAATCCCCCGTAAATACCCGTAAATGGTTTATGGGTAACTACCACTCAGCCTAGAGTGCGGGCTCGGTGCTGCTGGAAGTAGGAGCTGCCTGCGTTTCCCAGGGCTTGACCTCGAGAACAGGTACCGTTAATTCGGGAAAGAAAGCTAATTGGAGCTTGGGGTTCTTGATCGAAAACATTCGACGATGAGTCTGTGCTGGCCGAGATCATGTAGCCGAAGCATGTGCAACAATCCGTCTGTAGGCACTTTGCATATAAATAGTTGGCTCGTTGGTATATACGGTTTTGCCTGCCCACTTGTACAGAAAAGCTGTGGGCACTATGGTTGGTGGCCCGGTGCAGTCCAAACGTTGGAGCTGCCAAACTTTGGATGATGGTATTGAGGCTGTCCTTAAGGATGCTAAGAAGGAACAAACAGACGCCGACGATGAAGAAGCGATGCTTCTTCGTGAACTGGAGGTGGGCTCTTATGCTGCTTAAGTTTTCTTTTCTGGGGGGTCACGGTCACGATGTGTTTCGACTTGTACGCATGTATCATATACGTGCGCGAGTTTGGTAGCACACTTCGTTCCGTGATTTGGTGTACTCTGATAGACCCTATAACAAAATGCCCGAAGTCGGCATGTGTGTCCATTCGCATGCGGAAACACACACAGCCACACAAACACACATACACATGCTACAACACAGACTTGTAGAATCCGAGGAGGCATGAAGAGACGTGCAGATAGGAACCAAATTACTGTATACATGTGTGTGTGTGTGCGTCTTTATACACATACACGCATATATATATATATATACATATGACTGTATATACATATATCTATATATATATATATAGGTGTATATGTACGTATACTCATTGAGACACCTCATACATACATATGAAAACATGTATGCTGCTACAAGCTTCATACACATGTTTATATAGATATACATATATATACATACACATAGATAAACATGTAGATAGGTGAGAGCACATAGAATAAACAAACATATGTGTGTATATATGTATGAAATATGTAGCTCTATATATATATATACAGGCATATATGCATGCATATGTTCAAACAAGGTATGTATGTGTATGTGCATATGTGTATATATATATACACATGCGTGTATCTAAAGCCTTCCATGTTGATGTATGTATATATATATATACATATGCACATACCTTCAGCATTCACACATATCCATGAATGATTATCATCAGCCGTCCACTCCAAATGGTGACAGGCTCTGGAAGCAGCTGCAGCCCATCAACAGAAGGCTCGTCTGCTTTCTGTCCTAGTGCAAACAACTATATAAAGGATTAAATATATCCCTATGTATAGATATCTTTGCAATGAAGACTATATATATATATATGTGAACTTATATGTATATAGACAAAGACAGAGATGTACAAGTATGTAAATATATACATATATATATATATAGATATTTATGTTTGCATATATCTATCTAGAGAGAGACAGAGAGACAGAGAGAAAGTGAGAGAGAGAGACTGAGTGAGTGAGACAGAGAGACAGAGAGACAGAGAGACAGAGAGAGAGAGAGAGAGAGAGAGAGAGGGAACTTGTCTTCATGTCAGGGCCCTGCCTCATCAGCTACTTCGTCCCTCCCTGCGACCCCATCCCCGCCGAGTACCCGCACGATCCCTTCTGTGCCTGAACTTGCTGCGCAAGAAACTTTGCCAGTGACTGTCTGAGCTTGTTATGTATGCGGCATGAGGTATGTACTTTCTGCTCCATTCCTACTGCATGTTGAGCGCTCCATTTGCCTAGGCTTCGACGCAAGAGCTCCAGGATGCAGGATTGGATCTGGTGCCAGCGACTGTGGGAAACGAAGGGGGTGTACAGGACGATGCTTACATGGTCGCTTGTCGTTTAACCCCACAACTTTCTGGAACTTCTGTATTCACTACATAGAAACAGAAGTATGTGTACAGAGAATCAGCCACTGAGGTTGCCACCGACGATGAAGCCTTGCAGATGTGCGAGGACGCGAAGCTGAAAGCCGAGTTTGAGGCCTCACAAGCCGTATGCAAGGCAGAGGCTGGACGCGTTGCAGATGCTTCCCGGAAGCGCCCTCTTCCCACACCTGTTCGTGCTGAACTTTGGCCTAAGAGATCGCGAAAGCCCCCTACCCGCCAGGACCACATTTCACTTGATTGCCTGTGTGCCTGCAGCCTCTCACATGTGTTTGTGGCGTTGGTCCTATGCTGTTTGTTCTGTTGCTGGTCAGCAGGAGCGGCTCCTGGCGGCCGCCAAGGCTCGCATATCGAGAATGGTTGCCCCGAAATCCAAGCGGAAGGAGCTAGAGGTGCCGCCATTTGTTTCCAAACAGTGGCAATCTGGCAACAAGTCAGAGATGGGAAACCTCCTGATGGCAGTCAACTTCTGCAAGGCTGGGTTTCAGCTTCGTCTGTCCTGTGGGATACATTGTGTCGAGACTTCAGCACATTACAGTTTCCTATGTGCCTGCCATAGGACACCTTCATTTGCCAGCTAGAAGTTATCGTGAAGAGGAAGCAGAAGTACACGATCACTGTCGACGAAGGATGGTACAGCAGAGATGAAATGATTAATGAATTACATTGGACCCCGTCTTGGCCTCATTGGATGTAGAAACCATGGGGCCTCATCATGGTATGCATGGCATCACACACAGATGAGGAAGCGTGTGCAGTCCGCGATCAAGTACTGCGAATCCCTCGCCTCTACGCACATCAGGCAGGAATCCTCCGAAGTAGTGCGCAAGCAAGCCTTCAATTTGTGCACGTGCATATAAACCACTGCCTCAGCAATCCCTTATAGATTGAACATGTACGACAACGAGAAGGAGTACTGGGTCAAACTCCGAGAAAGCGGCACGAAGAAAGAGGAGCTCTCTCACGAGGAGATCCGCCGCTCCCTGAAGGCACTCTGTATACAGTGTACATGATTAAACAGAACGCAGCCAAGATGCACGCATATGTATGTGTGTGTATATATATATATATGTATACACACCTCATTCCGAAGTGAGACACACACGGCATTGTATACATATATGCACACACATGCACATATATATATATATATCTAGAAAAGTTATGCACACAACAGAATCATCAGCAATATACTTTACATATGTACACACACACACATGTAAAGTGTGTATACATATATATATATATACACTATATATAAATATATACTATATACGCATAGACGGATCTTGACATAGACATATAATATATATACATATACATACATACATACATACATACATACATACATACATACATACATACATACATACACACATACATACATGTGTCTGTATATGGAACACGTGTGTATGTATGGGCATATATATAAATATATATATGTATATATGCTTGCTCATTTCTTCGCATATATGTATTTTTTTATACGACAAGACTGAAGCTGCAAAAACCAACATCTCTGCGAGAATCCCTTCCAAACCCAAACGCAGGCGTAGAATCCCTGGGACAAGGGGTTTAGGGTCTAGGGTTTCGGGGGTAGGGTTTACGGTTTAGGGGTTTGGGTTTAGGGTTTAGGGGTTTAGGGGTTTAGGGTTTGGGGTTAAGGGGTTATAGGGATTAGGGTTTAGGCTTTAGGTGTTAGAGTTAGGGTTTAGGGGTTTGGNNGGTTAGGGGTAAGGGTTTAGGGTTTATATATATATATATGTGTTGACATAACAATACAACAATCTATCCATTCACCCGCAA
Source organism: Symbiodinium sp. CCMP2456 (assembly GCA_905221635.1). NCBI lineage: Eukaryota > Dinophyceae > Suessiales > Symbiodiniaceae > Symbiodinium > Symbiodinium sp. CCMP2456. The sequence goes on from CAJNDV010031725.1 coordinate 33,058, forward strand.
ATAATATCCACTATATGTGCTGTGAATTACATGGGATTGTTGCTTACGGAAGCCCCACTTGGAGAGGGTCTTCATACATGGTTATGATTTTCGATATAGGCAGACACATTTTTCAGAGAATCCTGAATTTTTGATGCTTTGCCTGGAAATCTGCATTCTGTTATCTATATGGGATGATGACTTAGTTTCATTGAGAATTCGAACCCATTCCTATCCCACGATACCCTCAATCTCCGCCTCCTTCCAACAGGGCCTGGGCCAAGACGAAGAGGTGAAGCTGCCCGAGTCCTCCTTCGGCGGCTTGGACGCGGCTGCGCTTCGGGACGACTCGGCTAAGGAAAAGGCCAAGGAAGAGAAGCCGGAGGATGACAAGTTCAAGCGGGTGGGGTCCTTTGGGTGTTACGAACCTGTGTTGAAAGCTGTGTCTGTGTCAGTGTGATTACGTTTTCTCAAAGCTGTTCCCTGCAGACCGAAGACGCCCTGCGGAAGCTCTCGGATGCGCTGTTGCAGAAGGTGAAGAAAACGAGGGCTTTGGTCAAGGAGCTGAAGACCCAGTACTCTGCAGCAACTCCAGATGTAGCAAGGCACATTCCCTATATATATATATATATATGTAGACATGCTTTCTCGCCAACACATTGAGACCTTGAAACCAAACAACCTTAACTCACTTCTATAACCCGCTTCAGGGCCATCTCCACGCTCGACAACGACATCAAGGGCCTCGAAGATGCGTATGACAAGGGCCAGGAGATCCAGATCGGCTGTGGCGTTGCCGGCGCCTGGACCGAGGAGCAACTTTGCTGAACTAACACGGACCGATTCGTAAATACCGAGACATGGATGGCTCTGATGGATCCAAGGACTTGGAAGAAGGCCGAAGCGCACATCCGAAGTGCCACCTTCTTGCCGACGCCTCATGTATATAGACTGTCTAGACTTCTCCCAACGATCAAACCCCGAATCCTTGAAGCCGCCCCAGTACCCACGGATTCAGGTCGTCACGTGCAACTGCAACCGAGCAGAAGATCAGGCGCGCACACCGGGGAATTTCTATATATGTACTTAATGCGAAGTTCATACATGCTGTTTATTCGGCTGTGGGTTTGGGGACACTACTTCCGCTGTTGAGGGCTCGCAGTCGATACACATACGTAAGATGTTGGTACTTGGGGCCAGGAAACCTCTATATATGTATTGAAGCACCGGTGTAAGCCTGTCTACAACCACACACCTTTGACCCAGAACCCTATATTTCCTTTGCGTATATAGAACACCACTGCAGAAACACGTTACCCGTCCGTTGCTCGCCACGAACTCAATATCTGATAAACAAATTTTATCCACCACTTTTGCCAGTCTCCGAACGTTTAGGGGTTTCGGGCTAGGGTTCATGGCTACATATATATATATATATGTGGAGTTTGGGGCGGGGCGGAAGGGTTCAGGGGTTTATGGAGTTTACATATATACTATCTGATTTTATATATATATAGAGAGAGAGAGAGAAGTGGGTATGTACATCACGGGTTTACATCTTTCGATGGAGCTTTAAGGTTCTACAGGGTCACCTCGAGAAGAGTCCGAATCTACATATGTATATATATATATATATATACGTACCATAACCCCTCTCTCTCCATATATACATCTATATATACATATATTTATTTATTTATGTATATATATATATAGTCTTTCTACGCCCTAATTACCTAATTAACATAAGACAGATCCAAACAACTTCCCAGTAACCAACTTCTACTGCCAGGACCTCTGCCAAGCCCTTCTTCGAGAAGTCGAAAATCGAGCCTGCGCCCAAAAAGGGTGCCCAGCCGAAGGCCAATCCAAAGGCCCATCCGAAGGCCCATGGCAAACCTGCTGGGAGCAAGAAGAAGTAGATGGTGAGCAGAGCTCTAATTCGCTGTGGCTCTGTTGGTGTGCAGCATGGGCATTAGTCCGGTATGTCCCGTAAATTGCCTCTATTGGCTTTGGTCTTGGCACAGAACTTTATGTATATATATATATATATATGTTTTGTGTTCCCTCACCTTCCCTCTCCTTCTCTTTTCCTTTCTGTTTTCCCCATATGTATATATATATATATATATGTGTATATATGTATATGCATATCAGGCCTTATAAAGGTTGTTGTTCTTGTTGCCTTCTTCTTTTGTCGCTCTCTTCCACCATCGCATCTCTCCTCTGATTCACTCACTCTCTCTCTCTCTCTGTGTCTTCGTCTATCCGATGTTAGGGCCAAGTTGGATTCCAGAGGAGTGGCTGCTGCCGAGAAACAGAGCAGCTCAGCATTCTAGGTGCACACGAGTGGAAGCATTTCCACGTTTCACGGGGACAGCTGTCTTGGGGCAACCAAAACAAACGCGATCTCGCTGAAAGCTCTACTGCACGCAAGGTCTGAGTTGACTGATTTTTCTTAGCAGTATCTGCCAATGAAATCAATGCCAGGTGTGATGCCTGGCCGAGCGCTGCGCGGCATAGCGCAATCCGTTGGAGCTGGAGCCGCAACCTGAGACCGGTCTTTTGAGTCTTCAGTGTTCTGCACTCGTTGTTGGATCAATGCTTGGTCGCTGCCAGAAAGCATCTATCCAGGCTTGGCTCAGTCGCTCGCGGCAACGATAGTTCGAAGGATTGGTTTCTATATGCCATCGAACACATCAACGGCTTCAAAAGCCTACAATAGCTGTCTATGTGGGGTGGCGGTGGGACTTGTGTATATGTGTTCGAAACTTGATTTCTGCTAGACTGTTTCTTATAGTCTTGGCATGGGTGATGGCAATCCGGATCGCTGCCCTGATTCCGATGATGACCTGCTGGACCTGTTGACTTCTCATCGTTCTGTCTGCTCGGCAGCATCTATGTTGTTGCTGGCTTTGGCTAGATCGTACGACACTTCTGTACACATGCATGTATGAGTTTTCTGAAAACCCAGGAAGCCGAGGGTCCGTTTCCATGGCCATGCAAGAGGACTCCAGCGCTGCAACCCACGAACACTGCTGAAGATCGGTTTCATGCTACTTTGATTTCCGATTACCTGAAGAGAGTGCGAGGTGACATAGAGGCCAACCCCACGCCTTTGAAACAACAGAAGAGGATTGAACATCAGCCCACACTTCCACAAGTGAAATCGTGCACAGCTGAGTGCCAAACCTGTGAACATATCTCGTCCATCCTGCCCCGTCCCGGAGCGGTCGCAGGGAAAGTCCTTCAGCATGCAGCACGGCAGTTGCAAGCTTTATTTCGTCAGAAAGAACCACTGATCTTCAAGATTGGCTTCACACATGACGCCCTCTGGCGATGGACCAACACTCTCTATGGCTACTTGCATGATGCTGATGGATGGACTGACATGCTCATCCTGTATTGCAGTGATGAGCCCCATGGCCCTGGAATGCTGGAGGCTTGCCTTATAGATAAGTTCAGCTGCAACTCGCTTGCAACAAACGTTGCTCTTGTTTAAGACAGCCAACCATGGGTGAATGCAGGATTTTTTGCTTTGCTCTACCCGAGGCAGGCCTGGGTGTCGCAATGTGAAGGCAGGCGGAGACACAATCAAAGCGGAGCTCTCTACCTCGGAAAGCAAGTACATGGTATATGTTGTGTACAAGTCTTTGAGAAAACCTTTCACACGAAAGCAGCCATCAAAGTGCTGCAGCTGTGGTGCGCTAGTGGAAAAATAACGTCAGGCTCGATTGCTGCATGTGTTTGACACCGACTGCGTGGCAGCTGCTTGCACTGTCTGCGTGTGTGGTATGTTTGTATATATATATATACATGTATGTGCGTGACTGAACATCTTTATACACATATATATATATACATACATACATGGTCAGTATCTCGTACCAAGTCTGTGTACATGGCTCGCCGAGGCCAGCTACCGATCAGCGATTCGAACTGCACGTGACGTGGTTGCAGACATCGGGACGGAGGCGGCTTCTGCAAGCGGGGGCCTTGTGGAGTTAGCAGCCCTGTCTGAAAATAGATCCGAAAGAGATGGTGGGCGACTTTTACAGGGCAAGGCTGGTCTCAGTTTGCCGATTCCACTTACAATGCTGGGGGAAGGGGACCTTGCTTTCCCAATTCTACGATTACGCGATTGGGGGCAGTTTCTTGCTGATCGGCACTGCCTCCACATGTTGGTCGGCTTGAACAAGCCAGACTGGAAGAGAGAGTGCGATATATGTGAAGAGTTTTGGACACAGTACAGAAAGCTTATGCCGAACAACTCAATTTTCCAGCGCTTCGATCAGGGTTTGATGGATCCACGGGGAACATTTCCGTTTTGCTACCACGGAGACGAAGGCCGGGGCAGGCGTCGCTTGCCCTTTTTGGTGTGCAACTTCCACAGCCTACTCGGCAAAGGTACACAAGAGCAATGTGGCCAAAAAAGGCCTTACCTCAAGCTCCGGATGAATTATCGGGGCAACAGCCTGGTCACAAGGCTTCTTCATTGCGCCTGCCCCAAGAAGCTGCACCAGCAGAGCCACATTTTTGATGCTTTAATGGAAAACGCAGTCTCAGAATCTGAGTTTATGGTGAACACCGGTGTGGTGCAACACTACACAGGCCGCAGAGCCCGAAGGCTTTTTTCGGTATAACGTTCATGTTCGCTGCTTGTTTATTTGTCTTAAACAACAAACAGTTTTAGCTTATGTACGGTTATAACGGTTATCTCGGCTAAGTGTGGGATGTAATTCCGACGATCGTTTCCTGGCTTCTTTGCAATCATGAAGAAGCTGTCTTGCCCAGGTATGGTTCGCGGTGCTTGCGATCACAGGGGATTGGCCTTGGTTGCACCGCTGCGGCTGCCTTTGCCGGAGTTTTAACAACGTCCCGAAAAAAACTGGTGACAAGATGACTGGGGTTTGTCATCGATGCAACGCTGGCGCCGAAGGCGTGCCGTGGGAAGAGGTTCATCAAAGGGATCCAGCTTGGTTGAAGACCACTTTTGCGGACAGTGCATTCACCAGTGTGCCGGCTATCTGTCGGTTACTTTCAGTTCCCGGCCAAGAAGAGGGGTTGCTGGCCTTCGACTTGTTTCATTCGTATCACCTTGGAATCGGTAAACACTTCGTGGGCAGCTGTTTAGCTGTCTTAAGCACCCAGTTCCCTGGCCGTGGTGTAGACGATCGTTTCAAAAACCTCGAGGCCAGCTTCTTCTCTTGGTGCAGATCGCACAACGAAGTTCCTGTCTTGACGCGTTTGACAAAAGAGACCATCCAGTGGCCGGCCACCACTGATTATCCATGTGGCAACTGGTTTAAAGGCTCCGTGACAACAGTCTTGTCGAAATATCTGGAAGCGACCCTTTGCTCCCGGACCTGGACGGACGAGCCGATGCTCGACAAAGCTGGGGAGGCAATCAAGTCTATGAACAGCTGTTTGTCTTCACTTTATGCGTCGGACGTGTTCATCAGCCCCCCCGCGGCGGCCGTCGTCATCGCTGAACAGGGTTTGAAATTTCTCAGGCGACTGTCCTGGCTTGCAAGGGCTGCTGTGAACGAGGGCCGCACGCTGTGGCTTTTAACGCCGAAAGCACACGCTGTTCATCATCTGTTTTTAGAAGATATGTTGCTGCCTGCTCAAAGGGGCCTTTGCCCGATGAATCCTCTGACACTCAGCGTGCAACTTGATGAGGATGCTGTGGGCAAGGCTTCTCGCCTCGCCAGGCGCGTGGATCCGCGCACTTGTTCTTTGCGGTGCTTGCAGCGCTATTTGTGCGCTGCATATTCGGAGTACGTGAAAGCCCGATACATCATTCCACGCTCATAGTTGCGCATGCTTCTTTGTATGCTACGACTGGAAGTTCTCCCCACACTGTAGGCACACATACATATTTATGAATGTACATATAATCATCGATATGTGTTTCTTTGTGCGCAGTGTGTGCGTGGAATCTGGGCCCCAAGCAACTGCAGTCTGAGCCGCGATGGTGAGCAGAAAGGCCACAGCAGCGGATCCAGCTTGTAGGCTCTCGGATTGATTCAGGCTTTCAGAAGGGTCATGTTTAGATCTATGTTGAAGGTGTGGGGGTGTGCAACACAGGAAGATTTCGGAGTTAATTGCTATTTCTGCAAACCTCTTGAAATCAGGGTTTTCCAAGAACCCGTCTTTCCCCTAAAAAACCCGGTTTTGTCCCATAACCCCTTTTTTTATAGGCTAACGGCTCCGTAGGTAAACCCTAAGCCCTATAAACTATATTTCTCACTTGCCTTGCCCTTTCGGGATTTTCTAAGCCTTCTGCCTGGCCCGAGGAAGCTTTTAGGGCTCCTCTGGGAGGGCTTCCTCGGATGGAGGGAGGCCCTTCGAAGGCTGGAGCCTTCTAAAGAGGCGCCTCCAGACGGTTCCCTGCCTAGCTTCAAAAGAGCAGGCCCGCAGCAGGACCTGAAGGCCAAGACCTTGCGGAGAATTCACAGTTTTAGCAGAACGGTGGGACTTTTTGAGCGTAAGGTTTGGACCATGACGTCTAAAGACTCAGGGTTCAGGCCTTCAGGTTGGCCTGTAGGGTTTAGGCTTGGGGCTTAGGGTTTATAGTGTTTGGGGTTTGGGTTGTATGATAGCGGTTCAGCAGCAAGGGATGCTGGATTTGGGCAACGATTACTGGGGCCTTAATAATTGGAATAGGGTTTTGGGGTATATTATACTATACTTAAGGAACCCACCCAAAATTCTAGTGGTAATAATTTATAGGCTTCTACAGTAGATTTCAAACCCGAGGCAAGAGGTCCATGTACTGATATAGGCTATATACCTCGCACAGCATAGGGGCATAATCTGGATCCTATGAAGCCCGATAATGAGCCCGGGCGTCGTCTGCAGAGCAACTCGTGGAAACTAGTCGGATACTGCTATGCACATTCTTGCTTGGAGCTGACCTTACTCCTGCTGCTTATGTTGATTGTCTTGCACATGATCCTCGTGTGTGTGTGTGTGTTGTGTATCCGTACTATGATCATTGTGTTGCCGCCTTTGTGCCGGCTGCTACCCCTGTTTTCTGTCGAGTGCTTCTGTTGATTCTGCAAATCTCGGCAACATCGGTTGATGCAGAACCTGCTTACTGCTACCACAACAGCCGTGCTTGGCCCTACTGCTAGGGGTTGGAGCACTCTGCCGGGCAGCGGGTGTGCTGCTCAATCGCCGCCATGCCTGCACGAGAACGGCAGCCTAACATGTGCACCGCCTCTTTACTCACAAGCTCCAGTCCACAAGCTTCAGCTTCAAGTAACAACGGTCGAAACCCAGAAGCCCATGCACCAATCCCTAAACCAAACCCCCAAACCCCAAACGCCTAAACCCTTATAAACGCTAAACCGTAACAGGCTCCTTGGACCGATGACTGGCTTGTCGGGTATTGTATCTACCCCTAGGCCGTAGAAGCCCTACCTGCAGCCGGTTCCAGAGCTCCTTGTCATGGTTTCCATAGCTAGAGATAGTTCCTTGAAAAGGCACGTCTTTTGGGCCATAGGTAAACCCTAAGGCAGAGGATACGTAAACCTTTATGGAACCCTTATCATACCCGTGTAGAGCCCATAAAACCCCATATAACCCTTGACCCGTAGCCCTTACCCCCTAATAAGCACCATAAAGACCCCTAGAGGAACCTTCAAACAACAAGAAACAACTCAAAGGACCCCTGCATGGAAGCCTTACAGGCACCCTTAAAGAAAATCTTCAAGTCTGTATCACTAAACACTAAACCCTTATAGGATACCTCAAAAGGGGCCTTAGGGGATATTTTTGGGAATAACTATAGTTATGGAACCCCAAGGAGTCGTGTTGGACACTACCCCAAACCCTAAACCCTGAACCCCTAAAGGAAGCCTCAGAAAAGGTCCGGCCTCCAACTCTCTGCAGGGCCTCAAAGCCATGCCGGAGCGAGGCGATCCCCAGGAAGGCCACTGTGCCGTCCTTTCGGGTTTAGGGCTTCTCGGGTTCATAGGCTTTAGGGTGGGTTTATGGGTAGTTCTCTAAATTAGGGTCCCTTTTGGGGTTCCATTTTATAAGGGTGCCGTACTATATTGGGGACCTAAAAAGGGACCCTACTTTAGAAAACTACCCTTATAGGAATTATAAGGTCTAGGGTCTAGAGAGCTGAAAGGGATTAGGGTTTAGGACTCACAGGGCTTCTAGGGTTTAGGGCCAAGGCCCTAGGCCCCTAAGGTATACCTACCTCCTTAAGGAACATTCATATGGGTAGTTCTCTAAATCAGGGTCCCTTTTGGGGATCCACAATACAGTACGGTTCGCAGACAGCACGCCCTCAAAACAAGCTCGAACTGCTCAAGCCACGCCAACCTGTCCCCCACACGCGCCTGCTCCGATTCAAACAGCTCGACCCTGTCAGAGAGCACTCGGAAGGGGGACTCGAGATTGTCGTGGTCGAGTGGGTTCAAGTGAGAGCTGATCCGTTCGATGGAGCTTGTCCTGACCCGCCCGCAGGCGAAGTGGAGCCTGACATCGGCACCGACGAGCCTCTACCAGCGGCCACCCTTGAGCATGGAAGCTCGTGCTGGTGCTGCTGCTGTGCTTGTGTTTTCCTGCACCACTGCACCGTGTTCCTATTGCCCTTTCACAGGAGCTTGGCAATGAGGTCGCCGAGTGCCTCAGCTCATGTTAGTTCGCAGCGCATGTCAGAGACTCAAGAGAGGCAGACACGCTCTCCAAAGGCACATGCGTGGCTGAAGCAAAGTGGAATGCATGCGAGCCAACGCCTTGCTCATTTTCCGGCATCACACCCGGTATAGGGTCTCAATGGAGAGAGGCGTCGCTCTCTCACAGACGCTGTGTGGCTTGCAGCTGAACAGGCACTCCAAAGCTTTCGGCGTAACTTCAACGGTCTTGCACAACAAAAGGCTCGGGCAGATGGCCATGCCTAGCCTACGAAACCCTTATGAATCCCTTTAAGGAACCCCAAAAAGGAACCCCAAAAAGGAACCCAAAAGGGACCCTAATTTAGAGCAAAATCAAAAGACCGCTCCGGCTCAGCAGATCAAGAGACAGCCCCGGCTGAAGAAAGGCAACCGAGCTACCATGAAGCGCGGCTGCAATCATGTGAAGAAGGCCACACCCTTTTGACAAGGACCCTAAAAGGAACCCTGATTTAGAGGAGAACTACCCTTATAGAAACCTTTCTTTGATCCCTTTCAGGAACCCTAAAGAGGACCCTAAAGGGGACCCTAATTTGGAGAACTACCCATATGATGCAGGAAAACAGAACAACGAGCCCTGAAAAGGTAGGCTCTGCAGCGTCCAGGTAGGGCTGATGTAAATAATTACCAACACTATTTTTTGGGGCTCCTTATTATAATTATAGTATCATGTGGCCCCAAAACTCAAGTCATTATTAAGGGTCCTAAACCCTAAACCCTTATAGTAGCCCGTATAGAACCCGTTCAGGAACCCTTTTAAAGGAACCCCACCCCCCCCCCAAAAAAAAACCTTTTCTAATTCTAAAGGCCCCCACCTTAAGGGTTCAGAGCTTATGGCCGTGCATGGTTGTTGCACCGGTCCGAGAGGGGATGGTGGGGGAAGGGGTTTAGGGTTTAGGGTTTCGGGTTTGGGGTCTAGGGCGAGGAGAAAGTTGATAAGCTGCGGTAAATCGTGGTTTTGGAGGTTTCATGCGTTGAAGGCTTGGCGACTGAAAATTTGCAGCTTCAGAATGCACTTTGGCAGCTACTAACCTGCAGCCTCATGAGACCCATCTAGCGATGATTCTGATCCAAACCACAAACCCCAAAACCCCGGCTCCAAAACCCCAATACCAAAACCCGAAACACTCCAAAGCCCCAAACCCGCGATGAGCGCAAGTCCTCGAACCGCTCGGCGATGCGGCCCTTGAACACCTCCATAATATCTTAACCCTAAACCCCTGAACCTCAAACCCAAAACCCCGAGTTTAGGGGTTAGACTTCGAGCATAGGCTTCCTTTAAGGGTTCCTTTAGGGGGGGGGGGGTCCTTTAAGGCTTCCTCTCAGGGTTCGTGCAAGGGCTCCTTGAAGGGTTCTGTTAAGGTTTCTTTTAGAAAATACACGCCATGGCGGCGTACCATACTGTTCTTTTAAGGGTTCCTTGAACGGGTTCTATAAAGGTTTATGAATGGGCTTCCGGCGTAAATTGCAGACATCTACAGAAGTCGCTGTTATGGGGGGGGGGGTAGGAGTATGTCCAGTCTGAATCCAAATTTGTTCACAAGGTTGTTGAACGAAATTCGTTCCATACAAGGCATCTCATGGTGGTAGTGGGTTTTGCATCTAGAGCCGGGGTCAAGCCAAGCAAAACCCCTGACCAAATTCAAGCCGCCTAACCCTAAACCCTAAACACCCTAAACCCTAAACCCTAAACCCCAAACCATAAAGCAAAACCCTAAACCCTAACTACACCTGATTTGAACGCCAAAGTCCTAAGACCCTGCAACTCCCGACCCGAGAAGCTGTGGCCAGGGACCCCAAAACCCTAAACCACAAACAGTTGGCCGCACTGTTTTGGGGACCTTAATTGGGTGGTTGTCAAAATTCTGGTCCCTTTTTTGGTCCTTATTATAATACGGCACCTATTATTTAGGGTCCCCCAAAAGGGACCATAATTTTGACAACCACCCAATTAAGGGAAACTACAGCTGGGGAGTTTAGGGTATGGAGGGCTTCTGTAAGGCTTCCATAAGGTATATAGACCTTCTATAGGGCTTCTATAACGGTAACTACCCACCTGAAAATGTCCTAGACTTAAGCGGGACCCTAATAATTAGAGTTTAGGGTTTAGGGCCTAATTTAGAGAACTACCCAAATCCTAGCAAAGCCCCAACGCCCAACCAACACCACACACAAATAACAAATCTAACAAACCCCAAAGCCCTAAAGTCTTCTCCAATTGCCGGAGCCCTGAAATCGCAACGCATAACCAACACAACAAACCAACATTCAAACAACAAGCACGCACGAATACAAACATACGAAACGCAAATCGCCACTTCCAGGTTCCGGTAGCCCCTTAAAGCGAAGGGAAAGGCACCCTTTTCCTTACTAAGATATAAACCCTGCATTAGCCATAGTAAGGGATCTACCATAATTCCCATGGTTTAGCGTCCTTAAGGTCATGCAGGATTTATATCACCAACCGTAAGTGGGCCCAAGATAAAAACGGCAGAAGGGGACTACTGGGACCCTACCTCAACTCTGAACCCGAGGGCCCGAAACCCTAAAATCTGAACCCGAGGCCCGAAACCCCCGACCCCCAAAACCTTATAGTAATCTTATAGAACCCTTGTAGATCTCCTAGAGTACCCTGTTGAAGGAACCCTTGAAAAGAAACCCCCTTAAAAGAACCCTTTCAAAGGAACCCTTTTTGAGGGATCCCTTTTTAAAGGAACCCATTCAAAGGAACCCCTTTTAAAGGAAGACGTTTAAAGGAACCCTTTTAAAGGAACCCCTTTAAAGGAACCCTTTCAAGGAACGCTTCTAAAGGAACCCCCTCAAAGGAACCCTTTTAAAAGGAACACCTTTTTGAACGAATCCCTTTTTGAAGGAACTCCCATGTAAAGGAGCCCTTTTTAAAGGAACCCTAAACCCTAAACCCTAAACCCTGAACCCTAAACCCTGAACCCTAAAACCCCTAAACCTCAAACCCCCTTTTGAAGAATTTTTTCAGCCTTCAGGTCGTCGCTGTCTGTGCGCCCGGCCCCGGCCAGGGACACGGAGCCGCCTGGACGGCCAGGCTTTCACGGGGTTTAGGGTTTAGGGTCTAGGGTTTGGGGTTTAGGGGTTTAGGGTTTAGGGTTTAGGGGCGAGTTTTTAATAGTATAAACTGGGGCCTTTCAAGTACCCATAATGGGGACCCCTTGACGGCCTGAGTATATACAATATAGGTACATGGAGCCTTAGGGTATAAACCCTAAACCCTAAACCCTGAAAGGTTTAGGAGAAAAGGGTCAAGGGCTAAGGGTGGGAGTTAGGATTCGGGGGGCCCTTTGTTGATATATAGATCCTCTCAGTAAGGCGCCTTTTGAAGAGAACCACAAGGGTCTCCTACATATGATTTAGGAGTTTTGGGCTTCGGGTTGAAGCCCTAAAAAGGTGCAAGGGTGGAAGGTTCTACATTCTATAGGGTTTAGGGTTAGGGCTTATAGTAGGATGTAGGGTTTAGGGTACAGGCATCGGGGTTAAGTGGTTTCTGATCTTTTTGTTGTATTTTTTGGGGTTGGGGTGAAGCTTGGGCGTTAAACTGAGGGTTGTGTATAGGCTTGGGTGAGTTGGAGTTCAGGCTTAATGATTGAAGCATTTGGGGGGCTCACCGGCTTTCATAACTCTTGACAAGTTTAGGGTTTAGGGTTTAGGGGTTTAGGGTTTAGGGTTTAGAGTGTTATACAGGCTTCTGTGTTTGCTCCTAGGACCTATCATGTCCTCTACTGCTCTCATCGTTGAACCCTGAAACCTAAACCCTGTCATTGCCGCTATTGCTACGGCTACGCTCCATGGCCTAAGTTTCTTTGTTTCAGGTTTAGGGTTTTGGATTAAAAGTATTAGGGCATCAGTTGAGTGTTGAGGTGGCAGTTTGAGGTTTTGTTGTTCGTCTTAGAAATCTCTTCATGCCATTCTTGCCTGGCACGCCGTGCGGGTAGCGCTTCTTCCACACATACTCGGCCACCACAACTAACAAATACGTCTAAACTAGAAACGCAGAACCCCTAAACCCTACCCTATCAACTCTTATTTTTTTTGGCCTGGCCACACAAAGCCGGTTTCTGCACACGCCCTTGGCGTGGTATGATGTTCGTTGCAAGCAGCGCACAACATTATCAGGATCATTGCCCTCCGGCTCAACAGCAGCTCCACTGCCACCTTCCCAGACCCTAAACCCTAAACCTTATAACGGTTTAGGGTTTAGGGGTTTAGGGTAGACCCTAGACCCTAAACCCTGAACCCTAGATCCTAAACCGGGGTCAACCCCTAAACCCTAAACCCTAAACTCTGATCCCCTAAACCCTAAAACCTAAACTCTAAACCTCTAACCCTAAACCCTAAACTCTAAACCCCTAAACTCTAAACCCTAAACTCTAAACCCCTAAACCCTAAACCCTAAACCCCTAAACTCTAAACCCTACACTTTAAACCCCTAAACCCTAAACCCTAAACCCTAAACCCTAAACCAAAGCCCAAACCCCTATTGAGCTTCCTTCATTTTTCGAGCTCTGTGTCTTGCTTCGTGATTTTGGGATCTTGGGTTGGAGCTGAGGTT
>CAJNDV010031727.1:25238-35522 GCA_905221635.1 Symbiodinium sp. CCMP2456
GATGATCCGTAGGTTTGGAATACCTTCGTGCCGGTCGCCGTTAAATCAAACTTTCGCTGCGAACCTCCGAACCACACGCGAAAAAAACAGTTGTGGTCGCCTAGATGCGGACATGCTCCACAAGCCGCCCGAAACCCCCTTACCCAAGCCCGCAAGGCTTATTCTGAGTTGGTCGAGGACAACAACAAGAACGGTCCCCTACTGGAGGAAACAGCCCTGGCAGATGCGCATGTCAACACAGGGAAGCAGTTCGCTGAGTACTTGGACGCTAAGGCCGGTGGTAAGGTTTCTACTGTTGATGGACAAAATTCTGCATGACCCAAATATAGTATAGTACCATAACTCCCATAGTTTAGGTATATAAGGTCATGCAGGATTTTGTCCATCAACAGTAGGTTTCCCCCTGCAACAGTAAGGTTTTAAAAAAGCCCTCCTCGTGAAGCCCTACGTGCTAGAGTCCCATGCGGGACGCATCCTTTTGAGCAGTACCCACAGGCCCCATAGTAGTTCCTTTTTGTGGCTTATATTCAGGATCCTATTAGGGAATCCCAAAAAGGAACTACTATGGGGCCTATGGGTAGAAATCTCGCGTGTCGGGCTTAGCGGGCCGTGAACCGTTTTTCGGTTTGCTGCGTTCCAAGGTCGGTGAGAAGTGGGAGGACATGCCCTCTTATTGGAACGGGATGTCGACAGTAGGTGTTCCGGATAGACTCTTGGTTCCGATCAGTTTAGTTTTCTTGTTCAGAGGCGCGCAATTAAATTAGTTACGCATCTCATTCATCACTGCTCTCGTTACCGTTACAGTTACAAACTTGTTCAAAGAAACTTCGGTCATGCTTGCTTGCGGACTCATGGAGCTGCGCCAAGCGATCTGACGTAGTTTCACGTGTTGTCAGATTCATGACAGGTTCAAGAGCTTCAGCGACTCAAACCGTAAGCCCTAAAGCACAGACGGGAGGCCAACACCCCTGAACGCTTTTGGGCGCGACCGAGGGTCCAGGGTTTGGGGTTCGGCTTTGGCGAACCGAGGACTTCTCGATGCACAGATCAACTTGCTCGGCAGTGCATTCATCGGCGCGAAGCAACTCGGGACACCAAGCATGTGGGAGCACTTCACACTATGGAAAACGCCAGCGAATGACTTGATGAAACACGACGAGCTGGAATATATTCGCGGGCCAGAGTTTGGGGGCAGACCGGCTTTGCTTGATCAAGTGCTTGGCTCCTTCAAACTTTCACCGGTGTCACTGGGCCAGCCCTGGGGGTGCTTTTTTTTTCTGTTCCTATACAACCGCTCCAAGCATTCTTCCTCGACCTACTCTGAACAGAGACCGCAGGACACTCCAGAAGGTTTCCAATCTGCTGTCCTTGCTCAGATGCGCAGCACTGATGCGCTTTCCGATCATATCGCAAGACTTTCATGAGAGGACCTACATAACACGGTTTCTAAGAAGTTCGTCTTCCGCTGCTTTGCCGTCTAGAGGCGTGACACCGGCATACACGCCGCAGCTAACAAAAGGTGAGAAGGGAACTTCCGTTGCCGAGAGGTTAGTTCTCTTTTTTCGGAGCTCTTAATCACCACCAGGAAGCCCTGAGCGCATGCGCTCGAATCTTGCAGCACCCCTCGCCAGGACTGAACTCATGAGCAAATGCTGGGAAGGAGATCGCGCACCCTTCCCACCGGAGCCTAAGCCGAACCGGCTTGAAAGCTTGGGAACCGGCATGGCTGCAAGCCTCCCGATTTTCGGAAAACCCAGAAGCCGCACTTTCTCATCCATTATGCCGGCACTGTAGCTGTTGTTGTTACTGAGTCGCATTAAGACGATGTTAGCCATGCGTCCAGAGCCACATAATGCCAGCAAGCAGGCCGATGTCCCGGTGCAGGCATAGGTTTGGAGGCTCAGTTCGGCAAAAGCCCCTAAACCCCAAACCCCTAAAACCCTAAAACCCCAAAACCCTCAAACCCTAAATCCCTAAACCCTAAGCGAATTCGCCTACACTTCGGAGAGCCGGATTTTCTATGAACCTCGATGTGACCAGCATGTGCCAAGCAAGCCCGACGCCCTGATTTCTGCTGCCCTCCAGGCCCCAAGAAGCTTGAGGTCGAAGGCACCCTAAGATAGGGGCCTTAATAATTAGAATAGGGTTCCTTTAAAAGGGAGCTATATAAGGGTTAGTATAAGGGTTTAGGGGCCTTAATAATTAGAATAGGGTTTTGGAGGTATATTATACTAGAATTATAGCAAGGAAAATCCCCAAAATTATTAAGGCCCCTACAGTAAGCCTTGAGCCTGGCGCAGCTTCAGGACTTGCAGAAGATGAACCTGGATCATGTGGCAAGTAAGTGGACCAAGGCGGGATGAGAACATCAGCTGTCCAAAAAGGGACCGATGTCGTAGGAAGGAGCCGGGGGCCGGGGTTCAGAACTTGATTTCGGAGCCTGCTGACCAGCGCAGTGGAAGTCTGTCTGGGACGGTGAGTGTTGGTTCGGCAGGGCTTGACCGAACTCTTGTGGTATGATATAGCTGGACTTGTAACCTCGCGCATGCTCTTTGCAGAGCCTTGCACAAATGTGGAGAAAGAGCCGTCTCTCCAACCTCTCGAAGTGCTATTTTGAAGTTTCTTATGGCCAAGAAAAGCGACAAGATCATCTGACAACAGCGAGGCAAGCCCCTCAGCAAACTTATAGGCCGCTACCATGCTATATCCCCAAACCCTTCTAAATCCTAAACCCGAACCCCAAAGCCTGAACCTGGAAATCCCGCGGCAAATCCTAAACCTTAAATCCTAAACCCCAAAACCCTGCACCCTAAACCCTAAACCCTAAATCCTAAACCCCTGCAACAGGATGCGGCCATCCGCCTCCAAAATGGTGGCCTACCGACCCCAGAGCAGACGAGAGGCTACTAGGCGTCGGATGAATGAGTCATGCTCGCCCCCAGAATCCTTGGTTTTTTGTGTGTCATACTGTTGATGGACAAAATTCTGAATGACCCAAATATAGTATAGTACCATAAAACCCATGCATAGTTTAGGTATATAAGGTCATGCAGAATTTTGTCCATCAACCGTATCACCAGAACCCATATTCTAACAGTCAGGCCCCCACATCATTGAATCAAGATGTTTCAGCTAGAGCAGCCAGTACGTGTTAACGCTTCGTGCCGTCCGCCTCGGCCGGGCCACAGGTGAAGAGGGCCGGCGAATTGCTCGGCTGTGTTTCTTCAGCCCCGAAGCCGTCACTTGAAAGAGCCCGCTAACCGACGGAAGGGGGGGGAGCCCTAAGCCCTAAACCCCTAAACCCTAAACCCTAAACCCCTAAACCCCTAGACCCCAAACCCTAAACCCCTAAAGCCGGGGGGAGGAATGCGTCCAGAGGAAGTTAAGGAGGGCCCTGTGCGAAACTCTGACCGCTTGGAGGTCCCGGGGCCAAGGCGAAGTCCCACCTGTTAAATAAGTTTAGGGTTTCGGGTTTAGGGTTTAGGGTTGAGGGTCTAGGGTTGAGGGTTTAGGGTTTAGGGTTAGGGTTTAGGGTTTAGGGTTTAGGGTTTAGGGTTTAGGTTTAGGGTTAAGGAAGGGACCTTCGTAGTTAGAAGAGGGTTTTTGGGGTTCCTTCAAAGATTACTATAAGGGTTCTAGCATGTCGGGGCCTTAGTAAATACAGCAGGGTTTTTCGGTGTTCCTTATAATGATTATAGTCAGGGTTAAAGTTATAGGGGCCTAAATAATTACAGTACCAATACTATTTTGGGCGGTTCCTTATTGTAGTCATAGTATAATAGACCCCCAAACCCTACTCTAATTTAAACAAGACTATATATTGGTTTGACAAGTCACAAGGCGGTTTAGTCTAAGTCCACGGGCTTAGGGCTTAGAGTTTAGGGTGTGAGGTTTAGGTTTAGTCTAGGGTTTAGGGTTCCAGCTGATCGCCCGCCCACTCGGTCTCTTGATCCTTCAAGTGAGGAGCTCTCGAAGCTTTGGGCTTTCAAGTCTTCAGCCATTGAGGTGCTTGGTTGGTTTTTGGTTGAGGGTTTAGGCTTTAAGGTGCTTTTTGGTTCGAAGTTGACTTATGCAGACTAGACCGACGCAGTTTACAGAAGGGGCTCATGCTGAGAGCTTCGGGGATGGATTTTCGGATTCCGGGTCGGGGGGAACGCCCCTCGCGACTGCTTTGAGGGTCGGGGACTTCGTGGCTAGTTGTCTGATAGACTTACAAGTATCATAACCCGGATAGGACCCCTTTTACGGTACTTTTATGTCTACTTACTACCTACTTACTATGTCCCCAGACCTTCCAACTGGGCTGGTGGGGGTGGAAGGACAATAAGAGACGTTACCGTCTTGTGCAATGCAAGAGTACTGACAGTGGGTTACAGGTATGTAGTTTGGTATTGCGTGCTTTTTGCCTTAAAGGGTTTGATACAACGGCCTATCCAATGGAACCGAATTCTCGATAGTCAGATGACGGTTCGGCATGAAGTGCTACCAGGTACGAAGGTTTCGTGTCCAGCCAGTATGTATGGTTCAAGAAGTGAGCAGTCGACGCGCGCATTCCCTAAGGCTTCGCCAGGGTTCTCTTGCAAGTGGTGCTGCCGCCGGACTCGGCCAATGACTTGGCCTATGTCAGTACTGAGTGGAAATCAGAGCGGACGGCCCCTCGAGCCGGCCACCAGCATAAGGATTGGAGAGATGTCAGCTTCATGGATGCCTACAAATTGTTGAAGAATACGGCGCAAGGTGACGAGGTCACGGCACGGGTGCTCGTGAAGCGGGGCTGGGGTCTTGCACCCTTCGATATGAGCGAGTCCGTGAAGATCATTGCCACTTCCACGGCCTTTGCCGACCCGGATTTTATGGAGTTCGCGGCGAGTGTTCTAGAGGACATCCGGAATTGTGTACTGCAACACCCAAAGAAAAAGAAAGACGAGAGCTCACCGTGGCCATCTCGGATCCTGACAATCGTTGTGCTGGTGCTATGTCTTGGGGTGCTCCTGCCCTGTTTTCAGTACAGGCGCCACCACCTGAGGGCAACAACTGCAGCTATGACAGATGTCGAGCTTCCCGAGCATCCACTGCAGGCCTGAGAGAAAGTAGGGATGCTTTGATCAAGCCCGGATAGATATGCGCGAAGTTCCAGCCCACATTGGTTCCGATGAATTCGCCACAGATCTACAAGAGGTTTCTTGGGGTCCTGGCCCCCAAAACCCTATTCTATTTATGAAGGCCCCTACATTAGTGAGCCGCAGCTCTTCTGGAACGTTCCCATCTTCCGAGCCTTGCTACTTAGCTTGCGTCTCACGTGTCCGAACCGTCAGGGATCCCAAGAACGAAACCCAAAACTTGATCCCCTCCATCCGAACCCTCAATGCTTACGTAGCTCTGATGGATAAAGGAGTAAGGTCCTGGAGACTTAAAGCTTGGCGCTGCAAACTATCAGCGCACTGAAAGTCCCTCATACCCGACGAATAGAAGAAGGACTTCTTGTAGGTGTTTGGAATTTAAAAGCTTGTGGGTCGAGAGCTTTCAGGGAGGTCTTTGGCGTTTTGTCATTTAGGGTCAGGGGTTCAGGGCCTCGGGATTTGAAGAGCTTGTAAGGGTTCAGGAGGCTGATTGGGGAACTGTGATACGGGCTGAGGGGTTATGGTGGACGCGTTATGTTTAAGCACGGGCTTTCGTTTTTTCTTCCGGGATGGAGGAAGTTTGAAGGGTCTTGGTTCCAGGGCTTTGGCAGTGAGGCATGCGACATAGGGTGACTTCAGTCCAGGGCAAGAGCCTGCACTCCCAAACTGCGAACTCCAAACGACAAGAAATCCAACAGTCTACAGCCCCTAGCGTGAATCCTAAACCCTAAACTCCACGAGGTGGATTCCACCGAATGCCTGGGGTATGAGGTGGAAAACGGGGTTCCCAAAAAACCCTAAATTCTACACCCCTCAACCCTGAAACCCTCAAGCCCTAACCCCTAAAACCACACGCACCCTAAACCCTAAACCCTAAACCCCAAACCCTAAGCCCTAAACCCTAAACCCTAAACCCTTAAACCCTAAACCCTAAACCCCAAACCATCCCAAACCCGAAACCCTAGGCTGGGCAGGCCCTGGGCTCATTTCGGGTTGAGGCGGCTTGAGGACTTTAGGGATTAGGGGTTATTTAGGGCTATAGGGCGTTTAGGGTTTAGGGTTTAGGGTTTAGGGTTTAGGGTTTAGGGTTTAGGGTTTAGGATTAGGTGGCTTGAGGACTTTAGGGATTAGGGCTTCGGGGCCTCAGGGGTTTGGGGTAGGGTTTTGGGGTACCGGGCCCTGTAGGACTTTAGGACTTTAGGCTATCAGGGTTTGGAGAATCCAAGCACCGACTCATGATCGCGGTGTAGACTCTAGGATGCAAAGTGATAGCCCACGCCATGGCTCTCTGGTTTCTGTTCTTATTCCTGACCTTGACTTTCGGCGTAGTTTCGGCGGAGCGCTTTGATGCATCCGGGTTGTGAAGCACTGCTCCTTTTTCTTTGCGTCGTACTCTGTTTCTACAAAGTTTGTATAAAGTAGTTTATGCAGCACGGTTGCTCCAGAACCCAGGAGTACGTCAAAGATGCCCAGAGGGAGAAACTGTTTACGCAGAGCGGCAACGACCAGTTGCGGGCAGCTGTTAAAAACGTCGAGGAGCAAAACGAGGATAAAGTTGTGCTGTACCACGCCCCCTGACATGATTCATCAGGTCCTTATGCCACTTCGAGTGATTGATAAAGTGGAGACACGGCCATAGTTATGCCCGACACCTTCGACGCCGCCCGAGAAAGGTGTTGCCGCTGAACGGCTACCTGATGGCTTGGCTGGTGCATGGCATCACGGCCAAAGAGAGCTTGCAGTGGCAGCACACACCGGGCGTTTCTACTGAGCTGAACTTCAGTCTCCGCCACTTTGAACCTGGCATGAGCTTTCCGTCCTTCGCACGGCACCTCTGCCGAACTGTTCATGGGTTGGGTCGTAGGATTTGTAGGCACCCGAATTCAGGCCGAAACTTAGCAAAATGCCTTCAGGACCCTGTTGAAGACGAATGGGTTCTACTTGAGACAAGCAGGACAAGCGTCTTAAGCCGAAGACTCCATCATAGCTAGCTACCGACATGTTTGCCGCAAATTTCCATTTACAATTCTGAGACGATTCTTCGACAGCAGGTAATGTGCGTGATAATCGGGGTGGAGCTGCAGGGCAGCTTCACTTCGCAGTGTATCTGAACGGCTGTCTCTGCCACTTTGTTCAGTCCTTACAGTAGTGTACATAAGCGCACTAGGATAACACAGGGGCCTCAATAATTACTAACTCTATTTTTGGGAGTTTCATTATCATAAGTACAGAAAATGCGCCACCAAACCCTATTCTAATTATTAAGGCCCCTATATTAGGTGTATCCATTTTTCAGCTCAATACAACGAGTACCAGGTCGCCGACTTTTCTCTGCAAAGCCCTTTCAAGGAGCCACTAAAGCCCATAAGGGTAGTTCTCTGAATTAATGTCGCGTTTAAGGTCCTTTTTTTATAAGAGTGCCGTACTACATTTGGGATGTAACAAGGGGCCCTAACTTAGAGAACTACCAAAATTAGACCCTCATAGAAACCCTTGTCAAAACCCTATAGAAACCCTTATAGATCCCTTCAAGGAGCCCTAAAAGCCTAAAAAGGAACCCTGAAACCTTGTCAATCCCAATCCCTGAAGCTCAGGCACGATGCATCCCTCTGTCTTGGGGGCCACAATAGAAAAGTGCGGGAGGCCGATCCTAAGACGGCGAAGGTGGGCCGGAATTAGATTTCAGGGTTATCGTGGATAGGTTTGCTTACTTAAAGGTTCATAGGACTTAGTAACTAGGGTTATATATAAGGTAACTATACTTATGACTTATAACCCCAATTAAGGTACTTATAACCGTACTTATAAGTCCCATGAATCTCCAAGTATGATTCCGTTTGAGGTGCGTCCTTGCTGGCGGGTAATGTATGATGTCCGACTCAGCATTTTCTGGTTCAGGTTCAAGGGTTTGGGGCATTGAGTAGTCAGGGCCTTCGGGTTTCAGGATGTGTTTGAGGTTTCCAACGTCTCGGGATTTCGCGGCGTGATAGAGTTCTTGTTCAGGGCTTCGGGTCTTGAGGTTTCGTGTTTAGGGTTCTGTTGTCTACAAGGTGGTTTTGGGATTCAAAGCTTCCGGGGGTTCCGGGTTGAGAGTGCTACGGTGCCAGAGCCGAGGCCACTTGTGTGCGGGTGGGTATAACTCGTGTTTTCCACCATTCTAATCATCAAGGCCCCTATACGGCGTTTATGGATTTCAGGCCTTTCGGCTCGTCCTAGGACATGAATGATGTTATTCCTGCTCTATGGTTCAGGGTTTGTTGGGCTTTGCTTTTACAGGACAAACCACAGAAGTCATGGAAGTCATCATTAAACCGGGAGCACTAGAAAAGGGGAACCTCCCTGAACTGTGAGGACGTCGAGGTAACGTCCAAGTAAGTCCAGCCGGAGGACGTTCATGCAGGTTGTCCAACTTCATGACGGAGACCACCAATCTTAACACCAATCCAGCCAAGCTCCAAATGACAAGACCTATAAGCCCTGAACCCCCAAACCCCCAAGTCCCTGAAGCCCCACAGCCCTCATGCCCAAAATCCGAAACCAGCAATCCGACAGTGACCACGGAAGGAGAACTAAGTTTAGAGTTTAGAGAGCCCCCCCTTTCGCAGCCAGGTCCTGGGCGATGGTGATTGGAGCAACTACTACTTGACGGAACCCTACGAGATCACATACAGCAAGACATCAAAGGCGACTCTGCCATTTTGTTAAGACAGAACCCCTGAGTAGTTTTCTATACTAGATGAGTAACTATAGCGTAACATGCACCAAAACCCTATCCCAATTATCAAGGTCCCTGCAGTAGCTTGATTGGGCCGATGTTTTTGAGGTCAAACTTGTGAAACCTGAAACATCCTAACACCCTTCGCTGGAACCTGGTTTCCTGGGACATACTCCAGCCCCAGGAATATTATGACTGCCACGCCCTCGCACTTTGGCTTGGAAGAGGAAAAAAAACTCTTTTGCCGACTGGTTTGTTGAGCCTCTGTTCCATTCTGATAAACTTTCCTGCCGTATTAAACCCCTATGCAGAACCGCAGCCCGAAAATGGCTCGACCCCCAGCCAAGGTGTATTCTGAGCTGGTGGAGGACAACAACAAGAATGGCCCGCTGCTAGAGGAAAGAGCCCTGGCAAATGCGCATGTCCGCACGGCCAAAGAATTCGTCGAATACTTGGATGCCAAGGCAGGAACTGCAGATGGGTAGTTTTCTAAATCAGGGTCCCTTTTGGGGTCCTTTTTACGAGGTGCCGTACTATATTGGGGATCCAAAAAGGGACTCTAATTTAGAGAACTACCCAGATTCTGCCCGGGGGTTCAGTGTATGCTGCAGGTACCTATAGACCTAAAGTCTCCATTGTAGTTCTGTTTTTGGTTACCTGAAAAGATGCTTAACTTAATAAACCCAATCAATGAATGGCCTACAATGGAGACCAATGGAGACTAAAGGTATTGTGCCAGTTCGGGAAGCAGAGGCCCTAAACCCTAAACCCGAAACCCCAAATAAATCCTGAATCCTCAACCCTAAATCCCAAACCCTGAATCCTAAACCCTAAATCCTAATAAACCCTACATGCTAAACCCTAAATCCCAAACTAGAGGCCCCATCAGGTCAGCGAGAGGTGGCAAGACACGCCTTTCCCGAACTCCTCCGCAGGGATGACGACAGTAGGTGTCCAGGACAGACTCTTGGATCCGACCAGGTTCGGGTTTAGGGTTTAGGGTTTAGGGTTTAGGGTTTAGGGTTTAGGGTTTAGTTTGCATTTTGGGTCGGGGGTTCTGACTGCTTTCGTTGAGTCGGAGACCTTAGTTGAAGAATGTCTGAGAGCAATATAGGGGCCTTGACAATTACCTATACTATTTGGGGGGTCCTTGTTGTAATTACAGCATAATGGGCCCCAGAACCCTATTCTACTTATTAAGGCCCCTACATTATCCTACATCCTCTTCCAAGCAAGCTGGACCCAGATGCCACGGGCATACTACATCCTCGTTACAGCTTCAAAGGCCTCAAACCGCCAACCCCAAACTCTAACACCTGTCGACAGGAGGTCAACGCAGCATTCAGATCTAATCGTAGGACATTTTCAGGTGGGTAGTTACCGTTATAGGAGCCGTATAGAAGGTCTATATACCTTAAAGAAGCCTGTTGAATCCAAGCGTCGAAACTG
>CAJNDV010031728.1:10995-23445 GCA_905221635.1 Symbiodinium sp. CCMP2456
CAAACATCCATGCATGCATGCATGCATGCATGCATGCATGCATGCATGCATGCATGCATGCATGCATGCATGCATGTACGTACGTATGTATGTATGTATGTATGGATGTATGTATGTATGTATGTATGGGATATGGCAGATATGCTTGTGATTCGCGGGGCATGGCTTGGCTGACGGACTTGGGAGTCTCTGGGGATCTGATGTCAGCGACCCAGGTGAAGAAGATCCGGCATACCGTTGAAGAGGCGCTTGCCAAGTTCGGCATCACCAAGATGAAGGCGTTCTCCGAGCCCTAGGTTTAGGGTTTCGGGTTTGGGCCCTAACCTCATGGATCCGTTTTGGTGGGGAGGTTTGTACAATGGGCTACCGTGAAGGTTTGTTGGACCCTAGCCATATCCTGCCTGCTCCCCGTAAACCCTGAACTCTGAACCCGAAACCCTTGACCCAAAACGTACATGCCCCTCGTCCGAAACGTTCCGAAACCCTCCGATTATGAAAGCCTCGAAGCCGGACCTAAGCATAGCAGCCTGTAAGCCCGAGCCCTAAATGCCAAAGGCTCTGAGCCATACAAGCCTTCACACCTCGAGCGATTTTCTGGGCTTTGCGGTGCTCCGAAGATGGGCTTCGTCAAGTTTGAGTCTATAGGTTGGTGTTATTATTTTTGTAACACATTTTGGGGTTTGGCATTCAGGGCCGTTCGGGGTTTAGAGTTGAGAGAAGATCACTGAACCTCAGCAAACACGTTTGGATTTTGGTGACTATCGTCCCTGATATCCGGCTTGCATGTGGTTCGTGTGGGGCGTAGGTGCTCACACCATCCTCACTCTTTGGGGAGGATGCTGTGGTCCGGAGAGTCTAGGGCCCTGGAAGGCTAAGCAGTTTATATACATGCTGGGGTTAGAGAGATGGAGGAAAGAGGTCGTTGTTCGGCTAAAATGTCGAGTTGAAAGTCGGATTCGCCAGGGCTCCTTCTTTGGCTGTTTACTGGCGCCTGCCTTTTATTGGGTAGTCTAATGGAAGTACTGTGTCGTTGAGCAAATTACGGCTACTATCTCTACAGGCGTTGCCCGGTAGTTTCTCCTGATAAACCTTCTTATAACCCTAAACCCTAAACCCTAAACCTCAAACGCTAAGCCCCCAAAGCCTCAGAGCCATTGAACATCCTGAAGCCCAGATCCCATACATCCACCCATCTAAACCCTATGAAGCCTAAATGCGGAAAGCCTCAGAGCATCGAAAACCTATCGAGCCCCAGCAGTAGCCCCTGGAGCAACCCTTGTAGTACCCTTGTCATACCTGAAACCCTAAACCCTAAACCCTTACAGCCCCAAACCCAAGAGTCCGTAGAAACTGCAACCGACTGCAGGCGTTGGACGCCGACTTCGACCCCGCACATCACGAGGCGATGTTCGCCATGGAGATGCCGGGCAAGGACTTTGTTCACTTGTGTTTCTGTTTGTTTTTGCAAAAGGTTGCTCTGAACATCTCTAAACCCTAAACCCTAAACTCTAAACCCTACACCCCAAACCCTGTTGGTCTTGAGGGTGCGTTCACTTTAGGATTTGAGCCGTGCATTTGGTTCTGCGGATCCAGGGTTTCTCGATCTGAACATCTCATATAGGAGCATAAATCCTTTGGGATTCCAGGTTATAAATTAGTAATGTAGTGGGCTTAATGATTAAAGTAGGGTTTTGGGGGCTCCTTATAAAAATTACAGCTATAATTAAAGTATAATATACCCCCAAACCCTATTCTATTTATAAAGGCCCCTATATTATACGATACCCCAAAGCCGATTCTCTGGTCAAGTCCGCTATAGCACACCTTGGGCCCTCAACGCACAAACTGCACCTCCCTAAACCCTAAACCCTAGGCCCTAAGCCCTGCAGGAGCCTAACAAGATTTTCCACGTCATGGAGTCCGGGACTGAGCTGCAGAGTTGTGGTTCATGCGTAGGGTGGAGGGATTTAGGGTTTAGGGTTTGGGGTCCAGGGAGTCTGGGGTTTAGGGTTTAGGGTTGAGGGCTTGAAAAGGGGTTTTAAAAGGCTTCAACGGCGGTTTAGACCTTCTTTGGATTTGTTTATAGGAGGCCTGGCGTTATGAGGACTTCGGGTTCTTCTTGTTGAGAGTCTTCAGGGTTTCGGCTTACGATATGGGGGTTTCCGACAGTAGGGGACCCTAATAGAGTACCCTGAATGATAGGATCCTTATATATAAGGACCCCAAAATAAGGTACCCCTCATGTAGGAAACTCCCATATAGGGTTCTTCAGGCTTACATTCCGGAGAGTTGAGGGATTCTTGATGAAACCTAAAGTCCCCCTTGGGTGCCGCCCATGACGCGCAAGAACCCGTTACGGTTTAGGGTTTAGGGACGAAGAACCCGGGGCAGAACCTCTGTTAGCCTGGTTTCTTCGGGATCCAAAGCAACAGGGTTCAGGGCTCGGTTTCAGGCTTCTCGGAGCACAAGAAGGTATGAATCCCTATAAAACCTGTACCAAAAAAGGCGGAGACATGTTGGTGGTGCAGATCCTAAACCCTAAACCCTAAACCCTAAAGCCCAGATCGGGCACCCTTTCCGACGCCCGACAGAAAGGCTGGAGGTCTTTCAGCCATCTTACAGTTCACTGGAAGCCAGTGCACAAATCCATTTGAGAATAAAGGTTCGGTGTAAACTCTAAACCCTGAACTCTAAACCCGAAGCCCTAAACCCTGAAGCCTAAACCGTAAACCCTAAACCCTCAACCCTAAACCCTAAACCCTAAACTCTCAACCCTAAACCCAAAACCCTAAACCCCAAAGACAGCCCAGCCAAGGCCGGGTTACATGATCCACGACCGCACGCTCCGGGCGGCCAAGGTCGGAGTGACGAAATGACGAGGCGGGCCGGGGCTCGGGGTTCAGGGTTCAGGGTTCAGGGTTCAGGGTTTAGGGTTTAGGGTTTAGGGTTTAGGCTTCAGGGTTCAGGGTTCAGGGTTTAGGGTTTAGGTTTATGGGTTTAGGGTTCAGGGTTTAGGGTTTAGGGTTTAGGGTTTGGGGCTTAGGGGTCTTGTTGGCCTAGGGTTTATGTAGGGTTTAGGGGTTTAAAGTTTTTTTTTTTCGCTTTTGGTTCTGCGGGGCCCAGTTTTCAATGATTTTTTGTGGGCTGTGCCGCTGTTGGGGTAGGACATTAGGGTTGCAACTTCGATCTGATGATTCAAGAGGTTTTCCAGCAAGGGTGTCATGTACCCATCTCTAAACCGTATTAGACTTCCAACCAGTGCATTGCACGCGCTCACGGAGGTTTTTAGTTTCATGGGGTCTGTAAGTTTTGCAGGAGGGTTCAACTCCAGTGTGGCCTTTTCAGCGACACATGAAAGGATCGCCCACGAATCTTGCGAACTTAGCGCCGCAACGCTGGATCTGCGATCACGCGCAGTTCTCGATCTGTTTCCCGGAAGGAGGGCAAGTGGGCGCGAATGCCAGAAAAGAAGGCGATCTCTGCGACAACCCACGAGCTTCTGTGGAGACTCCACCAAACCTTAAACCCTTAACCCTTAAACCCTAAACCCTAAGCCCTAAACCCTACACCCTAGAACCCTAAACCCCTAAGCCCCTGAACCCCCAAACCCCCAAACCCCTAAACCCTAAGCCCGGTAGGCTTTGGGGTTCAAGGTTTTGGGGTCTTGGCCTGGAGCTGAGTAGGAAGTTCTAAACCCTAAACCCTAAACCCTAAACCCTAAACCCTAAACCCTAAACCCTAAACCCTAAACCCTAAACCCAAGTACATGAGTGGTAGTACACGGCTTCAGACCACCGGGGCTTCCGAAGACGAGACCGGGTTTTAGGGGTTTCGGGGTTTCGGGGTTTCGGGGTTTCGGGGTTTCGGGGTTTAGGGTTTAAGGGTTTAGGGGTTTTAGGGGTTTAGGGGTTTTAGGGGTTTAGGAGTTCAGGGGTTTAGGGTTTAGGGGGTTCAGGAGTTTAGGGGTTTAGGGGTTTAGGGTTTAGTGGTTTTGGGGGTTTAGGGGTTCAGGGCTTTAGGGTTTCAGGGGTTCAGGAGTTTAGGGGTTTAGGGTTAAGGGGTTTAGTGGTTCTGGGGGTTTAGGGGTTCAGGGGTTAAGGGTTTCAGGGGTTCAGGAGTTTAAGGGTTTAGGGTTTAGGGTTTAGGGTTTTAGGGGTTTAGGGATTTAGGGGTTTAGGGGTTCAGGGGTTAAGGGTTTCAGGGGTTCAGGAGTTTGGGGGTTTAGGGTTAAGGGGCCGTTGAGGGGTTTAGGGTTTAGCGTTTAGGGCTTGAGGGTCTAAGGGTTTAGGGTTTTTAGGGTTTAGGGTTTAGGGGGTTGGGTTTACCTAAACACTAGACCCTAATATAGGGGTCTAAATTGTTACCAATACCTTTTTATGGGGCTCCTTTTTATAATTCTAGTACAATATACCCCAAAGCCCTATTCTAGTTACTAGGCCCCTCTATGCCACCCCACATCGTCATAGTTTGCAGCCTCCGAAGTTTCGGTACTCTGCCGCCGCACTTCCCGAGCCCCCAAATCCAAAGCGCTAAACCCAAACTACTTCCTAAACCCTCACCCCCCAACCCCCTAAACCCTAAACCCTAGATCCTAAACCCAAAAGGCCCTAAACCCAACAAACCCAAAGCCTTCAACACTGAACCCCATGACTTCTCCAGGGCCTAGCAGCAGCCTGAGCCTTGACAGGAGAGCCGTTACCTCCTCAAGGGTGAGCAGTTGCATTGTAGCACCCGGCTTCTTGAGGAGAGTTGCAGAGGGAAGCCTCGAAAATTGCGGTTCGCTGCCTGGTTGGAAGGTTTTGGGGTTCAACTGCTAGTTCTTATATCATTCTTTAAATCCTAACCCTAAACCGCTCTTCATTCTTAGCACCCTGACATCACGGCTTCGGGTTCCAAGGTGAGAGCTTTCAGGATTCGTTCCTAGGGTTTGGGGTTCTGTGCTCGGGGATGAGGCACGGCTAAGGGTTTAGGATTAGGGTTGAGGGTTTTGGGGTTGAGGGTTTTGGGAACCCTAAACCTTAGACCCTAAACCCTAAACCGAGGAGGGCATAGGAGGCTAGGGCCATGAGCGTGAGAACAAGACTATGGTTCTAGGGGGTCTAGGGTTTAGGGGTTTAGGGTTTAGGGTTTGGGGGTTTAGGGTTCAGGGGTTCAGGGGTTTAGGGTTTAGTGTTTGGGGGTTTAGCGCCGTTTAGGGTTTAGTGTTTGGGGATTTAGGGTTTAGGCGGTTTACGGATGCTAGGGCTTCGCGGTAAGCAGCCTGTTCAGTGAGGGGTGTTGGAGTTCCCTGCAGGTTCAGGGCTGTCGAGTTTTGGTGTTTTAGGAGGGTTGAGGGCGCATGGCAAGTAGCCCAGAGGCTCCATACATACTACCATTTTGGAACCCGCAGTAGGGATGCTCTTTCGGGACCTTAGTCCATGATGGTAGTAGATATGACGTCCTCTGTGTAGGGCGTCTTACTAAACATTATGTCCGAGACGCCAAGCTGTCAAACGTACCCTAAACCCTAAACCAAGCCCTAAACTTTTGAACCCGAAAATGGGGCCCCTGTTTAGGTTACCAAAATAGTACGGCACTCTTGTGAAAAGGACCCTAAAAATAACCCTAATTTAGAGAACCGCCCATTTTGAGGTGTGAAAAATTAGCTATGGCATCGGCTCTCCACAGTCGGTCACTTGATTATTTTTTGCGGAGAACCGATCGTCGGAGAGGTGAGAAGTCTATGTTGCATTAGTGTCGCTGCTGCATCGCAGCAACCTACGGCCTAAACTCAAGACCCTAAACCCTACACCCTAAACCCTAAAAAAACCTCCTTAACCCTGAACTCGAAGCTCTAGACTCTAGACCTTGAGCCCTAAACTCCCAAACCTAAGCTCCAGACCCTAAGCCCAAAACGCCGAAACCCTAGACTCGAGACCCGAAATTCTGAGAGCCCTAAACCCTAAACCCTAAAAACCCTAAAAACCCTAAAAACCCTAAACCCTAAACCCTAAACCCTAAACCCCAAAAACCCTAAAAACCCTAAAAACCCTAAAAACCCTAAACCTTAAAAGCCCTAAACCCCAAACTCTGGACCCGATATTCTGTGAGCTCAGGTTTCGGTTTCACTTTAGGCTTTTTCGAGCGGCTTCTGGGTTTTCGGTTTAGGGGTTTAGGGTTTAGGGTTTAGGGTTTAGGGTTTAGGGTTTAGGGTTTAGGGTTTAGGGGTTTAGGGGTTTCGGGTTTAGGGTTTAGGGTTTAGTACCTTATCATGTGGTACGCACCTCGTAGAAGGACCGCTTAATACAGGACTGCCTCGTGCAAAGAACGCGCCATGTGGCCGGTTGGAGCTACTTTGCAAACGGCTGTTCTCGACGCCCTAAACCCTAAACTCTTTAGGTTTTAAGAAAGGGTT
The DNA here is from genome assembly GCA_905221635.1 of Symbiodinium sp. CCMP2456. Lineage (NCBI taxonomy): Eukaryota > Dinophyceae > Suessiales > Symbiodiniaceae > Symbiodinium > Symbiodinium sp. CCMP2456. The sequence continues at coordinate 17,390 of CAJNDV010031728.1, forward strand.
TAAGGGTTTAGGGTTTAGGTTTTTAGGGTTTAGGGTTTTAGAGTTCAGGGTTTAGGGATTCAGGATTTAGAGTTTAGGGTTTAGGTCTTTAGGGTTTAGGGATTAGGTTTAAAGAACGGGTCCCTTGTCTTCTCAAACTCCGACCTACATGTCAGGGGTCCGGTTTCGGGCCATCCTAAACCCGAAAGCTCAAAACCCTAAAGCCAAACACCTTGAAGCGCCCTATGCCCAAAACCTTGGATCTAAACACCCGAATCCTAACCCACACCCTACGACCTAAACCCCAGCCCTAAGCCCTAAAACTTTGAACCATAAGATTGAAAGCCCTATCCGCGTGGCTCAAGCACGTGCCTAGTAGTTACAAGCTCTTTGCGGATCGGCCTGGACGACGACCATGGTCGGGCACTGAGGTCCTCTAAAAGGTTTTTAGGGTTTAGGGTTTAGGGGTTCAGGGTTCAGGGTTTAGGGTGTGGGTTTAGGGTTACAGGGTTTAGAGTTCCTTTCAGCATTACTGAAGGCGTTGTATGTCAGATTTTGATGGGTTTGGGGGTCTTCCTTGTGACTTCTGTTTATCATTCTGGGTAAAACTCCTAGACCGCAAGCCCTAAACCCTAAACCCTGAACCCCAAACCCTAAACCCTAAACCCTAAACCCTAAATCCTAAACCCTAAACCCTAAACCCTAAATTTAATGTCGGTCGCCTGGGCTTGCAGAGGGGTCAGAGGTTTATGGGCCAGGTCTTCGGAGCTTTGGGCTTTACGTTTCCTAAACTTTGGGCTTTACGTTTCGGGTTTAGGGTTTAGGGTTTAGGGTTTAAAGTCCCTAAATCCCTAAACCTTAAACCCTAAATCCCTAATCCCTAAACCCAAAAGCCCTAAACCCTAAACTCCAAATCCTAAATCCCTCAGACCTTGACTCTAAATCCTACACGCTGGACAGCAGCTCCGGATGGCTGGGCTATGACGTCTCAAGAAAGTTACCCACCCGCCCAAAGAATCCCCCAACATCAGAAATTAAAGGGTTTAGGGTTTAGGGTTTAGGAACTTTTTTTAGAGTTCGCGTTGTGTGTTCTACATATTGCCATCAGCATTCTTCAATTCGGGCTCGACTCACGATGTTTCTGATTATTCTGCTCAGCTTTGGTGGTTAGACCCTGAAGTCTGTCGATGCTGCTGTAAACTCTTGCTGTGCTCACAACCGCTTTTTACTTATCTTTTGAAAGGCCAGCCCAGAACCCCAAACCGTAAACCGGAAAGCCAGCCCAGAGCCCTAAACCCTAAACCGTAAATCCTAGGGCCCAACCCTCAGCCCGAAACCGCAAACTCTAGGGCCAGTGCCCTAATTCGTAAGCCCTAAGGCCAGCCCAAGGCACAAAACCCTAAAGGCCAGCCCAGAACCCGAAACTGTAAACCCTAAACCCTAAACCCTAAACCCTGAGCCCTAAACCCTAAAGAGCCAGCCCAGAGCTTTGAACTCTAAGCCGTAAACACTGAAACCGAGTCCAGAGCCTTAAACCGAAAATAACCCAGAGCCCTAAACCGCAGACCCTAGAGCCAGCACTACACAGGCCATTCTCAAGCTTTGACCTGTCAAAGTTTGATTTCTCTCAAAATTTGAGCACAGAAATTTTCATGCTTATACTCAAACTGTTCAATCTCTTTGAGGTTTTTCAATAATTGAAAGTTTTCAAAAGTTGATCAAATTTTGATGCAGCCATTTTCATCTTTTGTGCCGCTGTCCGCTGCTTTCTTCTTCATCATGGCCTCCGCCCAGGCCAGACGAAAGTCTTCTTACACGTCCAACTCCAAATTGACTTCTTCACCCGGGTCATAAGTCGATATGGCTGTACTTACCTTGTTTAAAACCTGTAAATGCTATATCCTAAACCCTAAGCCCTCAAACTTAAACACTCAACCCTAAACCCTAAACCCTACACCTTGCTTCGCTAAGTCCCATGACCCTTGGTGTACACGATGGAGCTCGAGTATGAAATGGCTCCACCCTTTCCGGACGCGGACAGGCTCAAGGCAGAAGGCTTCGAGCTGTATTTACCTCGCACGGAGTCTGTCCGCATGGCCTTCAAGATTTCCGAAGACGACTTCGGCCCCGAGCAATTATTCATTCTTTGCACCCTGGGGGCCAGAGTTGCTCAGGGCAGCGCCCGGCGACTACGTCGTCGCAATCTTGGACCAGCTTGGCACCACGCTTCCATTTATGCACAAAGACATCTTCCATGACCATGTCGGTGCTGCAGGGGGCGAGATCCGCGAGGTGTACACTATTGGAAGCGAGGAGTTTGAGCAGTCATACTACAAACTCGAGGAACCGCAGTGCCTACATTGCATGCCAAGAGTATGATAAGCTTGAAACAAGTTGACGTCCGTGGGCGAAACCGGCTAAGCCCATACGCCTCGACATGTGCAGGTGTTCGTGTTCGACATCCTTCCGGGTATCGACTTGGAGGCATGGCCCAACCACACTCAGGTCACCGACAGAATAAGCCTCTACATCATCCGGTCCCCCTCATTATGGATAGCCACCACCCCAACAATCAATATTGCGGTTGACGACCCCGAGTCTGCGAGAGAGAGAGAGAGAGGGAAGAGGGGGCATGCTGCTGAGGAGGCACACTCCATTATCCGGCAGTCGTTCACCGAGCTTGGTGCTAGCCTTTTCAGCTTCGCAGGCATTTCAAAGCGTAGCGGAGTAACGGAATAGATGTCCAAGAGCGTGTACGCAGGCAGTGCCGCAGGCATGCATGTATACTCGCACGTATGTATGTCTGTGCGTATATGCGTACGGCATATCTCTCTCTCTCTCTACATATATATATATATGTATGTATGTTTTCGTATGTTTATAGATACATATACATACATATATATATATATATATGCTAACCCCCCCCAGGACCAACCTCGACACTTGCTACACAGAATTCTTCCCTCTATTTACTTGGGTGAATGTGTCAAAACATTGTAATTTGAGCTTTCTCTTTAATATTATTATGTTATGCTTCTTTTAGAAGGCCCGAAAAACGGAGACCCAAAAATGGACCTTTTTCGAAATTCATTCTGTGCAATACTCCGGCTGAATATTTTGTGTTTCTATTTGCTCGTCCCTTTCAGACAAACTAACCCTGGTGGCGCCAGTACTTCAGCAATCACCGCCATTTCATGAATGCTTGGAGCGCGGATTTTGTTGCAGGAAACTGCCTTCGCTTGGTCCCTCACTCCAGGGGCAGCCACCTTTGGCGTTAGCCTCGGTGGTGAAGGTGCAGGCAGGATACTTTTTGATACCCATCGAAGTCGAACCAGCAGAAGCCCTTTTTTTGGTTCATGTCCGCTCTGGAAAGGGGCTGCTGTGGTTGTGCCACAGCAGGGCGAGATACTCTACCTTGGTGTTGGCCCTGCGTTTCAATGACTGAGATAATTTGAACTTGGATCCGCTAGAGTTCGGTCCAGAATGTTCAATTCAATAACAGGGGGATTGCCGTAACAGAAACTGGTTGTCCGTAACAGGACTTTGCAACGAGAACCGGGGCCCAAGCAGTAACCGGAACTGGCTGGTTCCCGTAGCGCAGTGGGCACCGGCCCTGTAACAGGAACCAGGCCCTTCGAGGCCAGCCTTTTGCGTGCAAGTGGGGGACCTGTTTTCGGTCCTCGATTCTGCCACCGCAACAGGGTTGAGGGTTCACACTGCTTCTAATCCAGCCGCTGCGCTGGTGGCGTGGTCGCAAGGGAACCCTGATGCGGCAGATGCTGACATCTCAACGCGCTGCCAGGTCAGCCGACGGAAATCCTTGCAGCACGTTCGCCACCACGAGAACAGCATTGAGGAGGTCAAGGCTCTGGTGGCTCAATTGCAGGAGCGGGAGGTCACGAAAGATTGGGAATTTGAGATCCTGGCAGAGGACATGGCCCAAGGCATTATGTGCTTTTCTTCGGGCTCTTATATGAATGTTTTCCAGGAGCACAAGGAGGCCATTATGCAGCACGGCCTTCGGTTGGCGTGCGATGCCACGCGCGATATGTCCAATTCCAAAGTGAAGCTTTTTGCATTGGGTTGGGGTTTAGGGTTTAGGGTGCAAAGTTCATCGATGCCTTTATCCATGTCTTATGTGCAAGTGGGGGACCGGTTTTCGGTCTTCGATTTTGCCACCACAACAGCCTGCTGGTTTCCCGGAGAAGGTAGGGCTTAGGCTTTAGGGTTTAGGGTTGAGGGTGTAGGATTTAGGGTGCCAAGTTCATCGATAATTTTATCCATTTCTTATGTATCAACCCTTAGACCCTAAACTGTTCAGGGTTCAGGGTTAGGGACTCGTAAGCCGTCAGCCCCTAAGCCGTAAGCCCAAAATCTCTAGAACCCGAAACCCCAGCGCAGGACGCTGTAGCATTGTTTGCTTTTTGTGAGGAAGCAATACCAAGTCCCAACAGCGACACCCCTCCTGATCTGTCCTCTTGTTTTTGCATTTCGCTCTGACATGAAAGATACCGTGTTTCCTTGCTATGGCAACTTAAACTTAGGACGTCGTGCCTTCACCAAGGCCAAAAGCCTAAACCTTGAACCCTTAAACCCAGGGTTTAGGGTGTAGGGGTTAGGTTTTAGGGTTTAGGGAATATTCCAAGGTGAAGAGCACGTCCTTGACGAAGCAGGAGCTCGCCGACGTTCTTGGCAGTGCGAAAACGAGCAAGGAGAGGGCTTCGGGTGCAGAAGAATTTCCAGGGCTTGGGGCCCCTGGGGTTTAGGGTCATTGGGTTTAGGGTTTAGGGTTTGGGCTTAATGGGTTTTGGGTTTAGGTTTTAGGGGATTCTGCGTGATTCTCAGTTTCATGTCTTACGGTTGGGGTTGCGAAAGTTTCGCATATAGGCGTGTAGAAAGAAGCACGGCGTCCGCATACCAATCGGGCCTAAAACTGTTGCGGCTCTGGGAAGACAACTTTGCCCGTTTCCTTGCAAGCCTGCAACGGATTCTGCACCCAAATCCCTGAGCTTTGTGGTCCGAGGAGCGCAACCGCGCCGTGAAGCTTTTGAAGCAGTTCGATCCGATTCCGCGTTACGAGTTCGACGATGAAGGCTACAAGTCGAAGATGAGGTGGGGCCTGAGAAGGGGTTTTGGCTTGTTGGGCTTAGGGTTTAGGGTTTGGGGTTCTGGTTTTTTGGGGCTTGGGGCCTGGGACAAGGTCTTCCGAAGCAGGTTCTTGATGAAGCGAATATTTGTGCCTTTGTGTAGGAACCGCACCCTCTCACTTGCAAGCTGGAAAGTCTCCAAGCACCAAGCAACGGATCCTGACAGGGGCGTGTGTGCTTGTGTGTGTGTATATATATATATATATGTGTGTGTGTGTGTGTGTGTGGTGTGGTGTGTGTTTGTGTGTACGCGTGTGTCTGGCTGTGCGTGTTTGTGCAAGCACATCTGCCTGTGTGTGTAACTTGTCTGGGTGCTTTCTGTGCCCTGTCGTCGGCCGTGGTTTGCATGTTGCGGCACAACGCTTAGAATAGGAGCCTTAATCTGCATTGGCATTGTTCATCGATAATTTGTCCTTTCGCAATCGTGCTGATGGTTGAAAGATTTTTTAAGGTGTCGACCTGGTGTAAATACAGCATGATGCCGCCGAAAACTGTTGTTAAACCATGGTCTCATGAACCCCAAACCCTAAACCCTAGTCCCTAAACCCTCTGTTGTATTTGTAAACCTGTTAGCAGTTTATGGAATAGTGTCACCGAAACTTTTTCTGAGATCAAGCCCCACATGGGCGTATGTCAGAAAGTTCAAAACCTAACGAGAATGCAGGGTGCTCTACTTCGATGCTAAGCCCCAAATTCTCAAACCGGAAAAATCTTGCAAGATGCAACTTTTGTCAATTTGCACCTCGAAACAGGAAGGTTCGGTGGAAACGGAGAGCATAAACAGCAAGAGGGGTGTGAGTGCATCAGTAGTACTGTATGGAAGCAACAGTACAGTAGCAGGTTGCTGTAGTAGTTGTTTCAATAAGTGTCGGGCCAGCAGCACTAGAAGCAAATACTCTAGGGGCCTTACTAATTCGAATGGGGTTT
>CAJNDV010031728.1:23774-35868 GCA_905221635.1 Symbiodinium sp. CCMP2456
AGCAGCAGCAGCAGTCATAGACATAGTCATGGGAATGGTACCAGCCGTCCGATTCCCAGGCCGAAAAAGTACGTACACACCGGCTTGTTTGCAGTGTGAATGGAAGTCGAGAGGTTTCAGAGTTTCGGCTGGGTGTTCGCACGGTCGGGGAACCCTAAGCCCAAAACCCCCAAAACCCCAGACCGTATTAACCCTAAACTAGACTGTCTTCAGCACAATCCAAAGTTCTGAACCCTACGTCCTAAACCTTATTTAGCATACCCAAAACCCAAACGTCTAAGCCCTGAACCCGAAACCCTCATCCCTAACTCCAGCCCTGAGCCCGAAACCCTCAGCCCTAAACCCTGCGCCCTAAACCCTCAGCCCTAAACCCTAGGCCGTAAACCCTAAGCCCTGAGCCCTAAACCGTGAGCCCTAGACCCTGAGCCGGGGTGAGGTCCATCTTGGACAGGAGCTCTTGAAACAGGAGTGCTTTTTGCGGATAAAGGAGAACACAGAGTCAACGTATTTCCTGAAACTTTCATCCCTTTTGTGCCTACAGCATGCACGGCAAAGCCCCTCATCCCTAAACCCTATATAAACCCTAAACCGACCTCGAAAGCTGCAGCCTGAACCTCAAACGTCTTGCCCTCCCGATGTCCCAGACCCTTGAGCTTTGAACGCAAGCATATCTGGGTTCTGGAGTACCATACTTGAATATTTTCTTTGGGACTTGTTCCTTAAGGGAACCATTATGAAATTAAAGCATTAAAGTCTATACTTTTTTCTCCCTGGTTACTGCAAAATCTAGTAGTAGACGCTTGCTTGATACAGAGTAGCCTGTTCATGAGTATAGTGATAGGTTTCCGGATATAAGATCCTTAAAGAAAGAACCTATCAGTCAAGAGTCTGCATTATCTGTTCAGAAATAGTGTAGAGGTTTTTCGATAGAGCCAGTATGATATATGTAAGGCCAACTATAAGGCCCGATTATTGTGGTCATGTGTCTTCACGCCGAAAGAAGCAAGAGGCGCCTAAGCCGTAAACTTTAGGCTCCAAACCCTAAATCCCAAGGCTTCAAAACCTGAAACCTTAAACCCTAAAGCCCCTCAGCCCGAAAAGTAAACCCTAAACGCTAAACCATAAACATCTGGAGCCAGGACTACCTGCTTGGCTACATGTGCTTCCGCTGCGACAAGGTGAAGCAGTCGAACTTCAAGGCCAGAGCAGGACGCCTTAAACCCCCTTTCAGAGTTTAGGGTAGGTTTGGGGTTTGGGGTTTAGGGTTTAGGGTTTAGGGTTTGGGGGTTTAGGGTTTAGGGTTTAGGTTTGGGGTTTAGGGTTTGGGGGTTTGGGTTTAGGGTTTAGGTTTGGGGGTTTATAGAAATTGTACAGGGCTTGGGTCCGGGGTTTTGAGCGAAAGTGTTGAGCGAGACCTACTTGGTAGTTTTGGGCGGTTTTGGGGCAGTTTTTGGTGGCCTGTTATTTTTTCTCTTGCTTGTGGTGAATGGCAGAAAGCAGTAGAAGTAAGTCAATTGACGTGGTGGATCCTCGAGAGGTTGAAGTAAATTGACGCGCTGGGCTGTGGTGCGTTGATTTGGAAGTACCAAAGCAAACAACAAGGGCATACAATTTCTATGTATGAGTTGCTTGAGGGTTAAGGGGTTGGGGCTTAGAAGGTTTGGGTTTAGGATTTAGGGGTTTAGGGGTTGAGGATGTAGGGTGCAGGCCACAACCTCAACCCCAACTGCTAAATCCTCTTCCAAGGGCTCTCGGAGTTGAGGCTGCTGGATGTTTTGGTCCCTATAAACCCTAAACCAATACAGGCGCCTATTGCGGAATAACTGTGGGTGAAAAGCCGCATAAAACCTGTTCTACCTCGTAAGGCACCTATATTCATACGGTGTTGTACAAGGCTTCAAAAAGGTACGGGCTCTATACGGATTCCAGTGGTCGCTTCGAACTGGGTTAGGGTCCCTGTAGGCCTTCACTAGCTGCATGTGCGATATGAAGATATTTTTTGCTGCATTGCCGCATCTCTTGCTGTGCGGCTTTTGATTGAAAAGCTGGAATGCAGCGAACCTCCATGGACATACCATATTAAGGCTATAGTATGGCTCAGGGGGGATTTGGTATACGCCTTAGAACCCAAAGCCCTAAACCCTAAATCCTAAACCCCAAACCCTAAACCCTAAACCCTAGGGGGTTTAGGTTTTAGGTTTTAGGGTTTCGGGTTTAGGTTTTTGGGTTTAGGGTTTGGGGTTTAGGAGTTTCAGAAGATGGGGGGCTCCTAAAATTTGTAGGGCTTAGGCTTAAGGGTTTAAAATTCCAGAAGATGGGGAGCTCCTAATGTTTGTAGGGCTTAGGCTGTAGGGTTTAGGGTTTCATCTTCGGAGATTGGCGGCCTGAGTTTCGGCAGAATGTTAGAATCCTTGGTGTATACTGTGAGGACCGCCCCTAAACCCTCAACCCCAAATCCCAAATCCAAGAGAAGGTACCTGCACCTGCCGCGCTGCGGTTGCCCGGCAAGCCGGAGCCACCAGACCGAGCCATCTCCACGATCTGAGCCTGAGGGGTTTTAGGGTTTAGGGGAGTGGCTCCTCTTTAGGGTTTGGGGGTTTTAGGGTTTAGGGTTTGAGGGCTGATGCTGCTTTAAGGGTTCACGGATAGGGGCTTAGGGTTCAGGGGTTTTGGGGATTTAGGGGTTTTGGGGTTGAGGGTTTGTAGGGTTTAAGGGTTTAGGGATTAGGGGTTTCTGGGTTTAGGGCTTATGGGATTGGCTCCTCTTTTAGGGTTTGGGTGTTTTAGGGTTTAGGGTTTAAGGGCTGATGCTGCTTTAAGGGTTCAGGGTTTAGGGTTTAGGGGTTAGGGGTTTTGGGGTTTTGGGGTTTAGGGTTTAGGGTTTAGGGTCTGTAGGGTTTAAGGGTTTAGGGCTTAGGGGTTTCTGGGCTTAGGGCTTATGGGATTGGCTCCTCTTTTAGGGTTTGGGGGCTTTAGGGTTTAGGGTTTAAGGGCTGATGCTGCTTTAAGGGTTCAGGGTTTAGGGTTTAGGGGTTTTGGGGTTTTGGGGTTTAGGGTTCAGGGTCTGTAGGGTTTAAGGGTTTAGGGCTTAGGGGGTTCTGGGTTTAGGGCTTATGGGATTGGCTCCTCTTTTAGGGTTTGGGGGTTTTAGGGTTTAGGGTTTAAGGTGCAATCTACGGGGTTCACACCGTAATTTGAGAGTACGTGGAGCCTGGTTCGCAAGAGCTCCCAAAAGCATGCGGGCTGCACTACCGCTTTTCACTCCAAAGCCCAAGGCGCCTGCAGCGTACATTCGCTCTCGGAACTGCACATGTGGAATGCATGAGATGCTAAAGCAATTGCACTCCCCTATATAAAAAGTCGTGAAGATTCCTTTTGGAATCTGATTCCGACCTCAAACTGCAGGCTCTGCCTTCTGAAGGCTAAGGTGGTTACGGAGTAGCGCTTCACGAAGTTGCCAAGCTGGTTTCTTCTTCGTGAGGTGGTCGGCTAACTGTGAAGCACTGTCTGCCCACTTGAAGATCTGCTTCAGATCCTCAGCTTCTTGGTCAATCTCGGTGGCAGACTCTCTGATTGCGCCGATGTCCAGAGTCAGCCGCTTCTCCTGCGTGGCCGCCAAGGGACCGTCTTTGGTCACCAGGTCGAAGAGGGAGCGGCAGTCCGTGACGGCGTGCGGGGACAGGAACCAGTTAGGTAGCTTCCCACACTGCGTCGGCTTGTAGTCTTCCAGGAGGATCTCGGCCAGGAGCTCGCGGGTGTAGATCGCCGCATCAAACCCGGCGTCGAGGCTCATGGTTTCAGCTGCCAGGGTGCTCCGGCAACGGCGTTGAATCCGGTGCGACCGCCATTCAAGAAGTGAAGCTTTGTCGCCAGCCACAGAAAACACTTGTGGCCCCGTCAAGAACACCAAGTAGCCCGCCTGAGAACGTAGGTCCTCGTGGTTAGCCCAGGAAGCGTCGGTGTAGGCGACGAGGTGCGCTGTTTCAAAGTCCACCGGGGCGAAGGTCAGGGCGAAGTCCTTGGAGTTCTTCGCGTCTTTGAGCAGCCGGTTCACTTCCAACAAGCTTTCCACCGTCGGTGTGCCGCTCATAGCCAGTGACGTGGCAGCTGCCAAGTCTGGCCGGCTTTGGCTCGTAAGCCAATGCAGGCATCCTCCTCCAGAGCGTAGCTCCGTCGGCTCCTTGCCCATCAGGGGAGCGTTCGGCGTAGCACTGCGCCAGCGAGGTACCGGCTCGATGTGGAGCGCCTGGATGAACTTCTCCTGGGAAAGCTCCACGCGGCCGTTGCGCTTGCGGATTTGTTTTCCGCCGTACTCCAACACCTCGTCGGTGCGGCTGTCTGCCCAGCTGCCGAAGTCGAACTCCTTCTTCACGATGTCGAGGATCTCGTCAGCAGCTCCCGGTTTGCCAGCTCCGAGTAGGTCGTCTACGTGGGTGCCTAAGACTAGCACGAGACGGCCGGCCTGGTAGAACATGAACAAGGCCTTGTCGAGGGTGCTCTGGATGAAGCCGAGTCGTAGTAAAGTTCCCCTAAGGTGCCGCCAAAACAACCTAGGACTATTAGCTAAACCGAAAATGCCCCGCACGACCAACAGCAACTGGCCGCGAAGTAGTCCTGGTAGTCCTTCTGCGGGCTGCCGGAGGAACAGGTGTTCCTTTCGGTTCGAAAGCTCCTGGCTGCCCTGAAGAAAGGCTCCGGTGATGTCCGAGTTGAAGAGGAAAAAGTCACCGAAGGAGGCGGCTACCTGCAGGATAAGCATCAAACTTGCTCTGGTCATCGTCGGTGCATCCCGTCTCAGTGTCAAGAGATCTGGGTCTTGATCTCCCCTGCACACGAGTCGGGCCTTTGCCTTGATTTCCATCCAAGGATAGGCGCCGTTCTTGTTCCTGTAACAGAAGCGCGTGCCCAGGAGGCGGTCCTTACTCACGTTGCTTTCGACCCATTGAGAGGCCTCCGTCGTCAAGGGACGGACGGCTTCGAACTTAAGCCAGGTGTCCCATTCTTTGCGGCGTGCTTCTTCATAGAGCGGCCGCTGTTCTTCAGGAATCAGGTGCCATGGAAGCTCTTTCTCCAGGGCCTTCTGTTCCTTGCGCGTAGACCAGGTAGCAGACACCGTCGGCCACTCGGTGAGGTTCTGGAAGCCCTGGTGCACGTAGAAGACCGACTTCACAAAGCGGTCCCCGGGAACGGCGTACTTCTCCTGGAACGACAAGGGCACGTAGGGTCCGCCGAAGAGGTGCGACTCGAACGCGGAGCTCGCAGGTTCTGGTACTTCTGCGTCTGGTTCAGCTGAGCCCAGACGTGGTCGCTTCGCGTCTGCGGGCTCCTCGAAAACGGGTGGTGCTCGTTGTGCGGCAGGAGGCTGGAAAAGCTGCGCCACTGGTGTCCCTGGCGCTCGCGTCGGTGACGGCTGAGTCTTGTCAGAGCCGTCCGGCGTAGGAGGTTGTCCTCCACGAGGCGCGTGTGGTTCCTCGTTTTGAAGCAAGTCCTCCACCGGGTCCATCGAGGGGGAGTAGTTGAAAGAAACGTCGTCCTCCTCTTGCTGTGCCTCCTGCTGCGCGGGGGCTGCCACCACATCTGCATCGCCGTCGAAGAGGGGCATGATCTCCTGGATCTCGCCCGGCTCGTCTGCTAGAGTCGCCTCTTCTTCTTCGAGAGGTCCGCGGCCGACTTCGTCGTGGTAGGTCTCTGGAGGCATCTTCAGGATTTCCCCTAGCTTGTCCTCTTGTACACGCCAGAGTTCTGTGCCGAAGGCTGGCCGCAACTGCTCCTTGCTTACCAGAAGACAACGGCCACCTGAAGTGACCCAGTAGTTGCTCTGGCTGTCGTCGCCGCGGTGTGGCCCGATCACGGTGGCTCGGAACCATCCCGGTGGCACTCGTTTCCCCTTTCGCATCTTGGCGTTTCGCCAGAAGGCCACCAGGTCGCCCGGCTCGTAGCTGTGACGCGGAGGCCGAGGCATTCGAAGCACTGCATTGCGGAGCGCCTCGTTGATCCGAAACTCGGAGAGCTTCGCATCGGCCTGCGCTCGCACCCAGCTCCTTAGTCGTAGTTCACCGTCACGGTCAAGACCTTGTAGAGCTTCGACCTGGCCGTCAGGCGAAAGGAGGTCGGCAGGGAGTCTCGGGTTCTTGCCAAAGAGCCACTGGTTTGCTGAGCAGCCACTAGTCCGGACCTTGTCGTTCATGCTTTGGCCTATCTCTGCCGCCATGATCTTCATATCCAGCGGGCCCTCGAGCTGACGCTCGTCGATGAGCTTCACCGCTATGTACTTGAAGGCCCGGTTAAAGGACTCCACCTCGCCAGCTTGCCAGTGAGCTTCTGCCGCCGGGTTATCGAGCTCGATGCCCAGGTCGCGCACTCTCTCGAGGAATTCCCCCTCGAAAGCGCCATCGCGATCGACCCATAGTCGCGCTGGTGGGCCTGCCCAACTCATCCAGATGTTGGTGAAAACCTCCATGACATGGGCAGGCTCCCTGCTGTTGACGGGGTAGAACACGTTGAAGGAACCGTTGGGCTCGAGCACGTGTAAAAACCAGTGCGGCTGCTGTTTTGCGTCCCTCAAGTGCAGAAGGTCGAGGCACACGCGGTCGTTGAAGGCACCAACCAGCTTAAAGGACGCAGGCCGAGGTGGAAGAGGTCGACGAGTGCGCTCGCAGGTGGCACACCGCATCCGCCTTGAAAGGGTAACGGCTTCCGGGTTGACCTTGCCGTTCTGTGCCAGGGCCCTTGTCAAGTCCTCATATCGAGGGTGCCCTAGGTTGCGGTGCGCCTTCACCACGAAAGGCGCCAGCTTCTTTTGAGCTGCGGTCAGGGGAGGCCCCACGAACCAGACCTCGTCCGAGTAGTCGTCGCGAACCAAACCCAGCTCCTTCATGACATAGAGCTCGGTGTCGGCGGCTTGTTCTCCAGGTTCGGGAGGCAGCCGCTGGATCGCCGGAGGATCGGCCGGCTTGGCCCGGCCAGGTTCACCAGGGGCAACGCCCAACACGAAGATGCCGACGCGGACTGGTGTCACAAACCTTTCCCGCGGCGCCTGCATATTGCGGAGCTCCTCCTGCTCGATCTCGATCGTCTCGTCGTTGTAGAGCACCACGGAGAGTCGATGATCCCGCTCGAGTCCTGGTCGAACTCTCTTGGCTTTCGGAAGGTAAGCCAGCTGGATGTTGTGAAGCTCCCAGGGCACGAGCTCAGCGATCTTCTTGTAGAGGTCGGTGTCGGGATCCAGGAAGACGCTCTGCTGCACCTTTTTACCAAGAATCTCGAGGGCTTGCTCCAGAAGGGGTCGCCATCGATGTTCTTCCTCATTCGCCCTCACAAAGAAGATCTCGCGGGGACGACCACGGGGAACGTCGATGTCATAGTCCACGAAGGCGCCGTACGCCTCAGAGGCGCGAACCGCCCAGTAGGCTCGGCAGAGGGCATCGGCAAAAGGCACCGTACAGCTAGTCGATCCCACGCTGACAGCATCTCCGCTCACGGCCTCGTGTCCATGTGTTCCCGGGCACGGTCGCGAAAGGTAGGTTGCGAAAGCACGGTCGGACGCAACCAAGGTCAAGTGTGTCTTCACCGGTGCTCCGGAACTGCCTTTGAGGCCGTAGGCACAGAGGTCCGGCCCAGCGCGAAACCAACGACTTTCTAGTCTCTCTTGTTGAAGCACTGTGTCCAGGCCGGGGAAGTTGATCACTGCGTGGGCTCCTCGTCTTAGCTGGCTCAGGAAGACCTCGCGCCAGAACTCTAGGATAGCGCCATCGTGCCCGCCGGCCGAAGAGGTAGCACACGAAGGAGGGGGCTGCGACACCACAACCACCAGGCCTGGGTTCCACCTTTCGAGGTCGTCCAAAACACGCTTTCGGCAGGAAGGGTCTCGAAGGTCAGGTCCACGTAAAAGGTCGAGAGGTTGTAGTGCCCGAAGGTTCCACCGCGTAGCCGCCCTTGTTGTGATCACCGCCTCGCCCACGAACATCTCAAGGAGGTCGTGTTGACGCTGTCGCCGTCGACCGGCCCGCGCGCCACTGGCCGCCAGCTCCTTGTGGGCGCGACTCGCTTGTAGTACATCACGTGCCTGCTGTTGCATCCTGCGCCGTTGGCCGGGGCGTAGTTGCTTCAAACGTCCGTGCTCGACACCGTCATGGCCTCGTCGCTGTCCCAGTCGAGCACCTGAGCCGTCGATGCCGCCGCGGCCTCCTCCTTGGTCTGCTTGGCTTTGCCCTGTGACGGCATACGTCCGGAAGTCTGGGTAGGATTCCAAGACGTCAGAGGTGGCGTTGGCGAGCTCGTCGGTGGGGATGCGCTGGAGGCCGGTGCTGTAGAAAACCGAGCCGAGCACGAATAGCAATCGGACAACTTTGTTGAGGAGACCTTGCTTGTTGAACTGCTTGATCCCCCGGAGTCCTTGTTCACCTTGCCGCCCGGCTTGTTGCGCTTGCCGTGGACCAGGAAGATCGGCACCTTGTCCCCCGTGATCGGCACCACGTAGTCCTGAGGCATCGCCTTGAACACTGTGCCGCATAGCAGACAATCCCGGAACCGGCCGTGAACATTGCCATGTCGCCTGCTGGCGTCCTCCGGGTGGTCGCACTTCCGGTGGTTCGCTGGGAACGCCGGGTTGACCGCCTTCTTCTTCTGAAGAGCTTGGTTGGTCGGGGCCACCGAAAGCAAATGAGTCTGCTCTGACGCCACGATCGCCTCGGCGTACGAAGTCAGTGCCGGGGCGTGGTGCCGCATGTCCCGCACATAGTTGGTCACGATCTCCATCTGCAGGATCTGGTCGAACAAGTGGAGGAGCCGAAGCGCCATCCGCCGCCATGCCAACCGCACTCGAGGCTTCGTCAAAGGAGGGGGAGCCTTTGGCGGCATGACCGCCTATCGAATTTGTGCTTTCTAGCTGGAAGCGCTGCGGCATGGCGAATGTTCCCGTTCTTTTCGAAGCCGGCAGATCGAAGGATCGGCCGCGACTGCTGACATCAAAGTGCAAGATCTTCTTGGTGACTGCCACAGGAAGCAAACTAACAGCTGACACGCGAACTTCTGTGCCCTGTGGATTGCGAACACACACTCCGACTTGAGGTTTCCCGGCGGGGAGGTGGCGAGGCCACTCTCCATCGGCATTCAGAAAAATTGTCATGCCGGTCCACCCCATCGGCAATTCCTGCTCAACTGTCCCCGTGCCCCAAAGGTCCCACAAAGGCTCGGAGACCCCATCAATGATTGTGACCCTCTCTGGCCTCAGCCACTTCCCCTCCGGCCCATCGACCACCTCAGCGAGATCGAACAAACCCCGACGAGGACGAAGGTGACGACAAATATGCATGCCAGTGTCAAAGTCACACTCCCAATGGTCGCACGGAAGGTTGCACTCGAAAGGCTGGAGGCTAGAGTTTAGGTCGTCTAGCTTGGGCTCATACCGATGGGTTGCTTGCAGGGTCACTTGCTTTGAGAGTCCGCTCAACTCCGTGTAGTTTTCCTCGGTTGCAAGAGGTCCAAGCTGCTGCCCGTGCATCGCGTTGCGACGAAAAGGGTCTTCAAAAAGAGCTCCAGGGTATTCGCTGGAGGCGGAAGCCAAACCTCGAGGCCAACCGCCAGGAGGAAAATTGTCAAGCTCAAGCACCAGGTGCCCGGTGCGATCCCGTCGAGCGGGGGACCGAACACCACCAAGGGACGGGAAGATCACCTCGCGCCGGCCCATGTCAATGATCGAGCCGAGCATCGTCAAGAAATCCTGGCCCGCCAAGAAGGGAATCTCGGAGGTGTCGGTGTCGTCGATGACAGAGGTCGAGATCACGACCGGGGAGCCCGCGATGCCGACCGGGATGTGAAATCGTTGCTTGGACTCCTTCGGCTCGCCGGGGCCAAAGCAGTAGAACTCGCGCTCGGGACCGACACGAGGTTCCAAGCCGAAGTCGTCGAGCCACCTCTTCAGCAGCCGGTCCAGGAGGCGCTTGCCCACGACAGTGTTCTCGCACGCGGTGTCGATGGTGAGGTAGTCCTTGGTCACGTCGACTTCCGCGGGGGCCCGGCGATTCACCATCACAGTCCTCGGTGAACCGTCCAAAGGCCATGCCACACAGCGAACCGGAAACGCCCGGCGCAACTTATCGATGTCAAAGGTCTCGGTCGCGCCGTCGTCCCGCAAGGTGTCGCCGAGGAATATGTCCCGAAGGTCGTTGCCGTGGCTCACGAGTTCGAGGCCGAAGTGCTTAAAGGCCTCCTCGACGGCTTCCGGGGCCGCGTTCCTTGAAGAAGTTGCCCTGTTCGCCTCCTTTATCTGTCGTGTCAGGGAAGAAGCGAAGAAGTCGTCGGAGCGCAGAGCCTCGGCCACATCGGAGACCTGTACCTCGGGGACCGAGGAAAGCTTGCTGCGCACCTTGTGGATACCTCGTGCGACGCGGCCGGCCTCGTCGTAGAAGTCCTTCTTGTAGTCGCCGAAGTCGCCAGGTGCCGTTGCTGTAGCCGCCGTCCGCGTCGTAACCGAGGAGGCCGCCGCGGACGAGCTTGTCGTAGTAGCCCTGGTGGCCTGCTGAGCGGACCGCGTGACCGGGTAGCCGTATCGGTTGGCCTCCCAGTCGTCCTCGCCGTAGCCATACCAGTCGTCATGCCACTGCCCATCCTCGTCGTCCTGCTGCGGGTCGCCGGCGTCATCGTCGAAGCGGGTCGCCTCGTTCACTTTCTTCGGGCAAGCTGCGTCGCCGCGCCAGTGACCACGTTGGCCGCAATCTCCGCAAACCGTGACCGCCTTGAGCTCGTCCAAGCTCATGCCGCCGCGGGCTTTGGGGCCGGCCTTGCCCGAACCCTTTCCAGACTTGGCCTTCCCCTTGCCGCCGGACTTGCCGCCCTGGCCCTTGAAGCCCTTCTTGCCCTTGCCCGAGTTCACATAGAAGCCCCGGGCCTGGACCGCCTTCGCAAGCCTTTGGCGGTTCTCTCGGTGCGTGGCCAGGCAGGAGTGCAAGTTCTTCGCCAGGTCTTCCGGCAAGTTGTCCACGTCCTGCTCGGCCAGGGCCTCGGCTGGGTCGAAGTCGGCAAGCCAGTTCAGGATCTGATCTTCGGTGGCAGTGGCGTCGGGGAGACGCCAGTCGTCTTCCCATTGCTTGGCTGCCTCGTGAGCGCCTCGCGGTTTTCCACCTCGGTCTCGGAACTCTCGGCTTTGCTCTCTTCCGCTCCGCACCTGCACCGCGGGGTAAAGCAACTCCACGGCCTGCTTGACGAGCTTCCAGTTGTACTCGCCCTTCGTGCGCAGCAGGATGTTGGCCTGCCGCTCTGTGCTGCTGCCCGTGTGCTCGAAGAAGAAGTACACCATGACCTCGTCGGGGATGGTAAGACCTGCCTCTTTGCACCGCCGGGCCGCCTTGTCCATAGAGTCGGCGACCTCCACCATGTTGAGGTTCTTGCCGACCACGTCCAAGCGGAAGAAGCCACGCATTGCCGAGCCCACCTTGTGCATCCTGCGCTCGTCGAACTTCTCCTTGAGGACGCGCAAGAGCACCTTCCAGCCCTCCTTAACTCCGAACGTCCTGGCGGGGATGTCCTCCAAGTAGTCGGCAGCATCGCCCTCGAGCGCCGCGTGAAGCCGGAGGCCGATCTCGGAGTCGTCGATAATGTTCTTGGCGATCTCCACGTAGCTGTCCACCTTCAACACGTACTGCCGAAAACACTTTGGGTTCTTTTTCTTGTCGCCATCGAACGTAGGAGCTGTAGGTAAGTTGCCTCGGGGCCGCCGCTGCGCACGTGTAGCGCTGTCTGTGCCGCCGGCCGGAGAAGCCGCCTTCTTTGGTGCCTGGCCTGAGCCTTGCGACGAAGCCGGTTCTGACAAAGTCCTCGGTCCTGCGCGGCCGTGACGGCCCAGAGGCCTAGGTGGCGAAGTAAACTCAGCTGCTGCATCGTCTCCGCCATCATCTCCAGACCCCAGGAAATCATCTAGATTGCCGAAGTCTGCAGAGGGGTCGCCGTCCACGACGTCGTCGGGGTCGGCTCCTGAAAGAGGGCCGTCGTCCTCACGGCCTTCATTGGCCGACATTGCCAAGGTGGCGAAGCACGTCCACGAGGGGATCTCTTTGCCGCAGCGCTACCAATGCAATCTACGGGGTTCACACCGTAA
>CAJNDV010031729.1:29666-46233 GCA_905221635.1 Symbiodinium sp. CCMP2456
GAAGTTTCTGAAGCACCTAACCTGGGTTCCAGAGAAGCTCCGGTTGTAGGCGTTGGATTCGCCCAAGTTTGGGATTTGGGTTTTAGGGTTTAGGGTTTAAGAGTTCGATCGGACATTCGTCAGTCAGTGTCAGCCATCATTTAGGGTTTAGGGTTTAGGGTAGAGCTCCTTTTGGACCTTAGGGGCTTTTGTAAGGGCTCATATAAGGACCTCCTTTAAGGACTTAGGGGCTGGGTTTTGGCTTTAATGAATGTAGGAATGAGATTGAAACACACCCTGGGTAAGCACTCTTTTGGGGACCGTAGGGGTTTTCTCCTGCTAGTTGTTATGCAGACATCTTGTGCTACCCGGTTAGATTTAGTTAGATTACTGAAGGTCCTTACGAGAATGATCCGACTATTTCGTGCCTAGTTGTGGGCCCCCTCATTTCTGAGACCAGTAGGAGAAGCCCTGAACACTAAACCCTGATCGGCGCCTTAGGTGGCTTGGGTTTCGGGTGCTCGGGTTTTACGGTGTGGAACTTCAAGGCTTGAGGGTGTTTAGGGCGTTTTCTGAGTTGCAAGTTTAGGATCTTTGGGTTTAGGGGGTTTCAGGTTAGTGCTTTTGTGCTTGAGGCTACTGCGGCTTCCTGCAGGGTTTAATACTTGAAGGCTTTGGGCTAGGATTCAGGGTTGAGGTTCTGGGTTTTTTTTGAATATCAGGTTTTCGGGCTTAGGGCTCCGAAGAGATAGGCAGCTTCTAGCCCACGTGAGGGCTGTTAGGTCAAAGGCTGGGATACTTATGCGCGAGGCTTAGGTTTCGGGCCAAATAACCCTAGACCCAATTCCCTAAACCCTCAACCCTATACCCTGAGCCGTTTAGAACCCTAAACCCTAAACCCTAAACCCTATACCCTGAGTCGTTTAGATGCTTTCGGGTTCCAGATGGTTCGAGGTGGAGCCTTGCACACGGAGTTTTCCCGTGCCACCCCAACATAGAGTGCAATCCACAACCCTTTAGGAACCTGATAAAGGAAAGCCGTAGTTCTAAATGCCAAGACCATGCCACAACATGATTCGAGACGTTATTCTCCGCCTTACGGTCCCATATTGCCCTACATAGCTTGATGAAAGCCGGTAGATGCTGGCTGGGGGTGGATTTCCCGATCCGTCAGGCAGCTGCCGAACTCTTCCCAGAGGTCGACAAGCACGTGAAGCCGAACCTGGGGAATCTTGGCTTGGCCGTTTCGATATTTTTGTTTAACACGGGGCTTCGCGCTTTGGGGTCCTGCGGTCTGCGGCTTGGGGCACTCGGGTTTAGAAGGGTTCAACATGGGGTTTAAGGTTTCGGGTCTACCTTAAGAACCCGAAACCTTTTTTTTGTAGGTGCTTATTATAAACCCTAATACGGGATTTATAGGGACCCTACAAAAGAAAAGTAGGTTTTGGGTTCTTAAGGTAGGGCTTGAGGGCTAGAGTCAGAGTTTCGCATAAAGGTGTTTGAAGGTTCGGGGCTCGAAGTTGCTTTCTTTTGTGGGTTTAGGGTTTAGGGTTTAGGGTTTAGGGTTGAGGTAGCACGTCGCAGGCGATAATTTCTGCGCTTAGCCCAAACCCGAAGCCCTAAATCCTAAATCCTAAGTTCTCTTTGACATAGGCCCTGCTTAGTCAAGGACTGCTTCTCCGCTTCGACGAGTTTCCATCATTCAGTGTCCAGGGTTGAGGGCTTAATGTGGAGTTCTACATAATTCGGAGTAAGATCTCCAATGCGACCTAGTAAGTATAGTGTTAAGTGTCTCCAGTATAGTGCTACATATCTCCCACAGCCAATGCTCTTATTAGTTAATGAAAGCTTCTTTATGACCGGTTTCACGGGTTCCATGTGTGCTTGATAGTGGCTTATGCCGCCGAATTCGCTGCTTCTGGTTGTTGGGAGCCTAAGCACTCTGAAGCCTTTCACCTTGTCTGCAGGGGGAAACGGTTTTAGGGTTTAGGGCTCCTTTAGGATTTAGGGTTTAGGGTAAGTATCAGGTTTTATCCTAACCTGAGCTTGTTGGAGTTGAGATTTTAAGGTTTGTTCCTTTAACTCGGCCGTTGGCTTCGAAGATCGAGGTGTTGTCGTCCCTAGATGGTTCAATTCAAGGAGCGGGGTTTCCACTGTTTCCATATAGCTTTGTTCCTTTGCAGCCCTATCTCTCTAAGGACTTTAGGAGGGACCCCTAATAGGGACCCTTAATCCCATTACCTTAAATAACCATTGTATAGTCCTCATATACCCCCTATATAGCCAGGTAGTCTCCATATTAACCCAATAACCTACAAGGGTCCCCATTAAGGGTCCCTCCTAAAGCCCATGGAATCTCTTCCCTCCGAGCAGTATAGACTTGGGACCTCTACCTCGAGCCTTTCGGATGCTGATAGAGGAACATAATTCCCTCCGCGTACTATTCAACGGCCCCCCCCCCCCCAATAGAAACTCGGAAAGTGTTTTTACTAAACCCTAAACCCTAAACCCTATAGTACCCTAAGAGCCCCCTAAGCCGCAGGCTCTGAAAGGGTATGTTTATCTCTACTGCAACGTTTGAGGGACTCCGGCTCCTGCTCCCACTCCGGCTCTGGCTCCCGCGCTGGCTGTTGCTCCTGCTTATGCTGCTCTTGCTCTTAGGGTTTAGGGTTTAGGGTTTAGGGTTTAGGGTTTAGGGTTTAGGGTTTAGGGTTTAGGGTTTAGGCTGCTGCCTTGCTCTTGCTCCTGCTCTTGCTGTTGCTCCCGCTTTTGCTCCTGCTCTTGCGCTTACTCCTGCTCCTGCTGTTGCTTTGGTTCCTGCTCTTAGTCTTAGTGTTCCCTAAGGCTCATTTGGAACCTCGAAACCTTCCCCCTGATTCAGAACAGGTTTTAAAGGGAAGTGATAATTTCGGGAGGATTGGCCCCAAAGTGTTATTATTATTGTTATTATTATTATCATTATTATAATTGGGCAGTGTTTATTAAACGGGGGAAGGGCTTATGCCGAGTAGAATGCCTTAGAAGGCCCTAGAATAACCCTAACCCTAAACCTCGATGTCAAAGCCCCTAGGGTTTTAGGATCTTAGGGTCTTAGAGTCTTAGGGTTTAGGGTTTAGGGTCTTAGGGTTTAGGGTCTTAGGGTTTAGGGTTTAGGGTTTTAGGGTTTAGGGTCTTACTGTTTAGGGTTTACAATCCCGACAGAGCGCTGAGAGCCCGATAGAAGTTAAGGGCATTTGTTGAGCGCAGAAGTTTTCTTCAGGCCGGCCGAAGGGGAACTCACTCCGGGCTTAGAGTTTAGGTTCCCCAAGGGTCCATGTGCCCAAATACTGTAGTATATACTTTGGCCCCATAGTACCTATATTGGGACTACTCTAAGGCCAAAGTATTAAAAACTATTTGGGTACATAGACCTTCCGGGTTCTATACTTTGCCACAAATCTCA
Source organism: Symbiodinium sp. CCMP2456 (assembly GCA_905221635.1). NCBI lineage: Eukaryota > Dinophyceae > Suessiales > Symbiodiniaceae > Symbiodinium > Symbiodinium sp. CCMP2456. The sequence continues at coordinate 33,088 of CAJNDV010031729.1, forward strand.
TGACTCAACTACTTAAGACGCTAGGATGCCGGAGCTTCAAGTTAGACCCTGAACCTCAAACCCTAAAGGTCCTATACCCCTAACCCCCTACTTGTGGCCCAAAAGACCTAGATTTTCAAGGAACTATACATGGAAACCATAATGCGGACGGAACCCCAGGAATGTAGGTCTTTTCGGCTACAGGTAATCCGTAAACCCTACACCCCAGACCCTAAAACCCAAACCGATTCTGAGTTCTGCCGTGCTCTGAGGAATACGGAAAGATGGGTTCCGTACCACACCGTGCTTGGAGTCCACGAACTTTTCCTGATGGAGGCTTAGGGTTTCAGGGTTTAGGGTTTATGTTATGGTTTGGGGTTTAATATTTAGGGCTTTAGGGTTTTAGGGTTAGGGTTCGGGATGTCTTGTTTTGCAGGTTTGTGTGCTTGGAGTGTATCGCTGCTGACAGGTCGACGGCTTTGCAACTTGATTCCAATTTGGGGTTTCTGGGGCTGTAGGGGAATTGGCCTGTCCGAGTTGATGGGTTTTTGCAGCTCACTGCTTATCACGATTATCACGAGCGCTTCGCAACCAGTTTCGACATTTCGGGTTCTTGGGGTGAGCACTTCGGAAGCAAACGATTCTAGAATGCGGGGTCTAGGCCTTAACACCTAAACCCTAAATCCAAAGGCAGGCTTCAGATCTTTCAGTGTTGGATCCAGCTCTCGGGGTGGTGCTTTTGTAAAGTCAGCAGCTCACTTGAGCGGGAGGTGCAGGGTTCAGGGGTTGGCGTTCACTTCCGACACTCGCTGTTGGAGCTTATCCCTGGAAGAGGACATCCGTGTTGCCCATTCCCTAAGGGTCCATGTACCCGAATAGTATATACTTTGGCCTCAATGTAGTCCCTATATAGGTACTTTGGGGCCAAAGTATATACTATTTGGGTACATGGACCCTTAGGGATTCTTTGTGGAATTCTGAGTGTCGATCTGGTTGAATCCTTCTGAACCTGCATGAGGCGCAAGACTCTGCAATGTTGGAGAGACAAGCATGCGATGTTGTCCCTACACCTGAACCCTATAAGCCCTAAGCCCTTCACCTTGAACCCTATAAGCCCTAAACCCTACACCCTGAACCCTATAAGCCCTACACCCTAAACAGTGAACCCTATGACCCCTACAAACCCTACACGCTGAACCTTATAAGCCCTGAACCCTAAACAGGGAACCCTATGACCCCCTAAACCCTACACGCTGAACCTTATAAGCCCAAAACCCTGAACAGTGAACCCTATGACCCCCTAAACCCTACACGCTGAACCTTATAAGCCCTAAACCCTAAACAGGGAACCCTACGACCCCCTAAACTCTACACGCTGAACCCTATAAGCCCTAAACCCTGAACAGTGAACCCTATGACCCCCTAAACGCTACACCCTGAACCCGATACGCCCTAAACCCTAAACAGTGAACCCCCTATAAGCGCTAAACCCTAAACAGTGAACTAAGCTTCCCGCCCCTTTCTTTGCAAGGCGGTGCACAGCAGGAAGGACTGGAACGACAAGCAGCCCCTCTCTCCGGCTTTAAGGTTAGGGTTTAGAGTTCAGGGTTTAGGGTTTACGGCTTTAGAGTTTAGGGTTTAGGGCTTTAGGGTTTTAGGGTGTAGGGTTTAGGGTTGAAGATTTAGCGTTTAGGGTTTAGGGTTGAAGATTCAGCGTTTACGGTTTAGGGTTGAAGATTCAGCGTTTAGGGTTTAGGGTTGAAGACTTTGCGTTTGGGGTTTAGGGCTTAGGGTTGAATATTTAGCGTTTAGGGTTTAGGATTTAGGGTTGAAGATTTAACGTTTAGGGTTTATGGTTGAAGTCTGAAGATTTAGCGTTTAGGGTTGTGCGGGCTTAGGTTTTTTGGAGTTTAGGGTTTAGAGCTTTAGGGATTTTTGGGTTTAGGGCTTTGTGATTTAGGGTTTAGGGTTTTGGGGGCTTAGGGTTTAGGGATTTAGGGTTTCAGCTCATGGTTTCGAGTTCAAGATTTAGGGCTCATTGCGACTATTGGCTGACACTCTGACAATTATGTATGTTATACATATATATATATATGTATATATATATATATATATATATGTATGTATATATATTTATATATACTATATAGATATAGATATACTGATGATTGGATAGAGGTGCCGACTCATAAACAACTTCGGGTTCCCCGGGGTCCGACGAACACTACAGCCTAGATTGAACTGTCGTGTTAATTGTTTAATATAGGGGCCTGAATATTTACCTATAGTGGTTTGGGGGTTCCTTATTCTTCTAATTATAGTTTAATGGGCCCCAAAACCCTATTCAGATTATTAAGGTCCCCCCTATATTATGGTGTTCTCCAAGGCCTAACATGGATACAGTCTCTTCAAAACCTGGCAACGGCTGCACCAAAATCCAGTTTATACGTCCCGTGAGTATGGCGCTTACCATATCATTGGGTTATAGTCGCACCGGTACACCGCTCTACCTCCAGGTACAGGTTCACAAAACCCTCACAGAAGTGCCGGTCCCAAAATTGAAGCAAAGCCCTAAGTTTTTGGACCAGGCGGATAAGGTTGCCTTAGTACGTAGTAGCGTCGTAGCTGAGTACAGTAAATGTTTAGATTGTTGGGGGGATGTAGCAACACGATAACCCAACTGGTCAGTTTGTATGGGGCCGGGACCTCAGCAACAAGGTTGATGGCAAGACCATGTGATCGGAAACCTTATAATCCATGGACAGAGGCTTGTTATCAACTCCTGTTATAGCTGGATAGGCATGTCGACAGAAAAGCGGCAAGGCTCCATCTCATGTTGGTCCAAAAGCCCCTTCCTCACGGTAATATAGGGGCTTAAATATTTACCAATATTACTGTTCAGGTTCCTGTAAATAATTGTATAATGGGCCCCAAAACCCTACTCTAGTTATTAAGGCCCCTGCTTTAAAAGGTTTAGGGCTTAGGGGTTCCGTAGCAAGTCCGGCCAGCCTTCGACTGGGATCCCGGGGCATGGACCCGGTGTCAGGTAGTACAGTAACCATGGTAACAAAAGTAACAATCGCAATAAGTGCAATAGTAGTAATGGTAATAATAGTAATTGCAATGTTACTAGTAAGAATACAAGTAGAAATAATAGTTGTAGTAATATCGGTAGTAGTCATGGTAATGACAGCTCGAGCTGAAGAGGTTCTACCATCCTGCAATTTGGCTCTGCGTGTGCGTTTCGTGGTACCTGCTGCTTTGCTCCGACACTGCAGCGAAGCTAAACCCTAAACCCTAAACCATCCAGGACCCCTCAGACCACGTCGCAAAACCGCAGTACTGCCTCGCAAAGCATCATGTGCATTCTTGAAATATAATATACAGGCCTGAACACTTACGAAAATTATTCCTGAGGGTTCCTGATTACAATCATAGTATAATATACCTCGAAACCCTTTTTTGTTAAGGCGCTATGTTACACCGAGAGTCCACCCAGAATGAGGAAGTTCCTGGCAATGTTCATCTTTCGCGCACACTGCAAGCGCGACCTTTTCTTGCAGGCGCAGGCGCGGCGCGTAAGTTGCGATCAGTCAAAGGGTTCCCGATCCCTTACCCAGAGGGTCCATGTAACCAAATAGTAGAACATTGGCCCTAAAGTACCCATATAGGGACTACATTAAGGCCAATGTTCTACTATTTGGGCACATGGACTTTTAGGGTTATGTAATGGTGCCCCGTAGCAGCTTCTCAATTTTTTAGAGAAGAGCTCGACGAAGATCATGGCATTAGTAGCGTGCTAGCCTGCAGTTCTGAACACTTGGATATTTTGATTTGTTTTGCATGTTCAGGCCGTAGTAATGACAGGCCCTAGGTGCGCATGTACCAAAGTTGGGTTCGTATGTTCCGTGCAGGCGTAAGGGAGGGGGGGAGATCGCACCCGCTCCTCAAGAAAATCCGATGGCACCTTCTCTTAAAGTGGAATGCCTCGTAAGGAAAGGGGGGCTGAGGCCTGCAGCTAACAGGAAGGCCTAGTTTGTCGCACCTTTTCCTCGAAAACTCTTGCTTGCAAGAGAACGCGGCCCTTTGTTCTAATCCTTGCCCTGCTGTTGCTCGCAGGTGCCATTGATGAAGGATCAGTTTTGGATGCTCGGCAAAGCTTGCGAGATAGGAAATGGAAGAGAATTCAAGGGACAGCCCACAAACCCCGATTAACTGCCCGCGTTCAGTTCAGGTCTCTGATGCGAGAAGCGCGACTTTGCATTCCGGTCTGAGTCTGTAGCAATGAACTTCCACCTCGCGCACCTGTATGCCTGTTTGTGTGCATAAGGATCAGCTGCGAGGAAAAGTCCTCGCAAGGGCCAGTCTGTAGGAGCATGCAAAAAGAGGAGGAGAATTAAGAGGGCAGCAGCAGCAGTCGTCGTGGGCGCAATGGTAGTGCTAGTGCGGCTAGTCCTTATAGTGCTAGCAGGGGTAGCAGCAGTGGTAGTGGTGTAGAGGCAATGGTAGTGGTGCCGTCGTCGTGGTCGTGGTCGTGGTAGCAGCAGTGTATCTAGTAGAACCCAAACCCCAAACCCTAAACCCCAAACCCTGAAACCCCAAACCCTGAAACCCTAAACCCTAAACCCCTAAACCCTAAACCCCTAAACCTTACGAACCTCGACTTGGGCACTGAACCGAAGCTCCTACGCTTCCCGAGGAAGAATCCGCTGAAGGCCTTCGAACCCAATGGTTCCATGGAGAAAGCGATCGCTGCGCGCGGATCTCAGGGGTTTAGGGTTTGGGGTGTAGAGGTTTAGGGTTTATGATTAAGGGTTTAGCGGTTTGGGGTTTAGGGGTTTAGGGTGAGGGGTTTAGGGTTTAAGGGTTAAGGGTTTAGGGGAATGCATGGGGCTTTGGGATTTGGGGTTTCGGGCGATTGTTAAGGGCCTCCGGGGTTACGGAGATTCGATTTCAATCTTCTTGCCTGGGCGAACTCGCGTCTCCGCGAAGGTTCTAGAGCATCTACTTGCACACCCCAAGCCCTAAATGTTAAGACTCGCAACTGACACCTTGCACTTGCATGCTCTTAAGTTGCAGAGGCTCGAGTTCGGAGACCGGGGCGAGGGAAGAGTGTTACCCGCCGAAAACACGGAAAACAGAATCCTTAGACAAAAAGGCCTGTCCTCCCACGAAACCTGAGTGAACCCAGGTACCGGAAGAAGACCGGAAATGCTCTGCTGACCAACTGCTTCCGGATCATCCCCGAGCGGGCCGCTTTTCTTGAAGATTTCAGGTTGCAGGATCAGTGCTATCATGTGCTATGAATCTTTGTATTATGAGTGTTTTCGCCAAACTTACCGGTCTGACGTGTGGCTTTCTTTGGGAGCGAGCCGAATACCATCCACGAACATCTGAAGACATGATCTGCCTTCAGAGTCTGGGTATCTCGGCGGTCCTTTGCTGAGAGTGGTTGAGGTTGAGGGCAATATTGCCTATAGTCTCCATTGTAGTTCCTTTTTGGGGATACCGTATAAAATCCTTAATATATAATTGGTTAAACCACGAAAAGGAACTACAATGGAGACTACAGGTGAGGCTTGATAGCAGTCGGCATTGTAGTAGACCCAATTTTTGCATAGAAGTAGCAGCAGCAGGAGGAGCAGGAGGAGGACAGGCAGTAATTCGTGAAACTGGGAGATGCCGAGAGAGTCCGTGAGCTTTGTCTGTGTCAGAGCTCGCGCCGTACCGGATGCATTTGCACACCAAAGCGCCATTGCACACGATGAGCGACACCTTCCAATGCCATATGGCGCGCCGCCAAGCTGCAACTGCGCGCCAGAGATCGCAGCTTTTCACCACTACACACCTGGAAGACGAACACATTGGTTAAACAAATTGCATACGGCATTCGTTCATTGCGCAGCATGTGCTTGGATTACAGACTTCAGTTTGAAGAGCCATGGCCGAGCCAAATGCAAGCTTAGAAACTCACGGAAGGTTCGGAACCCCTTGGGAAACGTTGGTGCGACAACCACTTAAACCGGACACTTTCGTTCAAAGGACGTTGCAGCTGTGCCAATAGGTGCATCGGTTGTGTTCGAACAAGGTCGGTACCCGCAATTGTCAAACACATGCAGGGAATGGATGTGGCTTGAGCCAATGGCTTTAGGTTTGAGTTGGTTTCACGGGTCAATTTTTGTCTTGCAGTTTCGCAGTCCAGTGAATTTTGGACGCTTCCCCTGGTGTTCACTAGTATCCAATTACAGGCAGGCAGTCAGGTCAGGAGGTAAGAAACCCGACTCACAGCGACTGCTTGCACGGTCATAGTACGTTTCCCGAAATTACAGAGTTACTGCAGCAGCCAAAGGTTGATGTTCAACAGCCACAGGAATAGCCATAGGAGTCGTAGCAGTGGAAGTATTCGCAATAGTAATAGTAGTAGTAGTAGTAGTAGTCGTAGTCGTAGTCGTAGTAGTAGTAGTAGTAGTAGTAGTAGCAGTAGCAGTAGTAGTAGTAGTAGCAGTAGCAGTAGTAGTCGTCGTCGTAGTCGTAGCCGTAGTCGTCGGCGGTGTTTGCTTTCATGAGATTTCAGAGGGTATGGAAGTGAACGGCAGTTTCCAGTCTTGAGGCGCCGTATTTGGATTTATAGCGGCTTCAACCATCTTCCATACCTCTTTTGCAAATTGCTGCATTACCTGATCCTTAGTACACCTCGGAGCCTGATTCAACTGCAGCGACAACTCACCAGCGACAAACGCACAAGCTTCTGGCTTTGGGTGACCTGGTTGCATGGACTCTTGGCCTCAACAAGCTCCAGCCACTTGAACCATGAATCTCGGCTGTCAACTCGTATCACAACACCCCAGCGCCTCTTTTTCACTGCAGTATATAAGCACATGCCCTGCGTCGTTGGGTTCTAGGCTTCAGCCAACTTCAGCCCCTTGCACACCGCATCAATCCTCTGGTTGCCTTCGATGACAATGGGGCCTGGCTTGGGTTTCGGGTCAGGCTGTAAAATAAAGCATGGGTTGCAGGATGCTGCACTGCGCGATGATCGCGGTGTGATGAAGAGGCTCTGCACTGCGATGCGACGCAGCCTTTGTCACCGCCCCCCTGGAGCATGTGGTGGCGTCAGGAAAGAAGACTCGAGGGGAAGCGACCGACCTTGTGCATACTGTGTCGAGAAGTAACCAAGAACCATGTTTTCTGTTTCTATCGTACAACTCGTATTACAGTCGCATTCCCCACAGAAAGGGGCGATGCTCCGACTCTTTTCAAGTTAAACTTAAACCCTCCTGAATTATCGACACGGAACTACTGCTGCGATCACTGCTAGAATTGCTCAAGTGATGTTTCGAGCATGATGCGTGCAGCGGCGGATTGCGCTGCGGCCATCTGTGTTTTTCGTGTGATAGTCAGGTGGATAGCATACATTGAGAGCCATGTTTGATTCATGTATGACTGGCTAAATGTACCATGCGGAAAAACGTCAAAACGTGCGACTGCTTGTACAACAAGCCCCTGCACCCCCGGGGTCGAGTGCCAGGACGCAATGTCCAGAGAATGTGGTAAAGTTGTCGCTTGCTTGTTCCGGTAGCATAGATAACGTTCCACTCCACCTGATTGCAAGAAACAGCCTCCGACAAGATGTGCTGTGTAAGTGTTTTCGGGCATGGCATGACGATGCCCCTAAGAACGATGATGCTCATGGTTTTGCGGTGATTCCACCTGTGTCGAGGAAGGTGTTGATGACGATGGTAATGATGTTCAGGGAATGGTCAAAGTTTCGGTAGCAGTGACGATCAAATTATTGGCTTTGGATGAGAACGAGGTCATGATGAGCAAGTAGGTGATGATAGTGGCAGATATGAGGTGCTTGCGGTGATTGCGATGTTGATTGGATAAATGTGGTGCTAGAGAGAGACAAGAATGACAGTGTAAAAGACCATGGCTGTGTGATAATGATGATGGCGATGATGATGACGATGAGACGATGATGATGAGATGAGACGATGATGATGACATGCGACGGTGATGATGATAATGATGATGATGATGACGCTTACGATGGCTGTTGCGGGGTTGATGACCAAGATGATGACGACTCTGATGCTGATGGTGTCCGCACTTATGAGGGAGACCGTTTCGGCAGCTGCAGCTTTGATTTCGCGGATGGGGAGGATGACCATGTGATGTTTCCTCGGTCTCACACGATAGACTAGGATTTAGATGGTTGTGATGTGGATGCCCATCTCGTGACCTGTTGTGACGTGTGTTTGTTGTTCAGTTTGTATGTAGTGGTTGTAGTGAGAACTGGCAGCATGAGGGCGTCTATTGACAATGTTTTCCGGACATGTAACATAATTTAAAACATGCTTTAGGATATTGCATGGAGCTAGATGGTTCAGATTGGTACGAAGAAGCTAGAGCACCAAATGACAAACATGTTGTTTCAAACGCGCAGTACAGATGCTTATACATGTGCACAAGTAGGTAATAAAGGTTCTACAGCAATACAACCGTACCGAACTCTTGTGTGGGTGTGTATGTGCGCCTTTTGCATTGATATTTCAGAGTTCTTGCTTGACATATGATATCCGGGGCTAGATGCGAACGTGAGTCCTTTGGCAACGCCGTAAATTATATCTTATATATTACTGTATGCATACCGACGTGTGAATGAGTTGAACGTTTTATGCCGGGATTAGAAGCTGAGGGAGGGTGGCGGCATCTGGTACAAAACTGTTCATCTGGTACAAAACTGTGACTGCTAATGTTTTTTAGATATCTCTGACCTTTGGTGTTATCAGCCACGCTTTCGTGTCATCAGACGAACAGACATGCAGTCAAGCCATCCATGCTTGCAAGCAGGCCGGCTCAAACACATGCACTCTGCAACCTCAGACCCGAAATCCCGATCCTTGTACCATCAAATCTTGCGGTTTTGTGTTGTGAGGTGTAGGCTGTAGGACACTTGTTGTGAGGTTGGGGATCTTAAGTTGTAGGCTGCAGGACAAAAGCCTAGATATACGTGGGCTGTACGACAAACACGAACACAAACCAATTGTGTGGTGCAAACGTGTCGGCGGCAATACTTGCACGTTGTACCCCAGACCTAAACTGCTCGTTCTTTCAGTCCAGCCATGGAGCAGTCTTTACCTCCACCCGTAATTAGTGTTTTCCTCAACCAGTCGGATGCATGGTGCTTCGACAGATTGTTCCTGTAGTGCCTGTGCAAAGGAAACAATTCTTCCTGTTCCTGCAAGACCTGCTAACAAAGCTGCAATGCGGCCGCTTGCAGAATTCCGCACTCAAAGAGTTCCAACGTCAGTATTGCGTCTTGTACAGGCCGCGACAACTCCAGTTAGCACAAATTCTTGTGCCTGACCCGAGAGACGGAGTTGCAGAACCAGTAATTGCAATTGTAGGTCGTAGGCCATCTTCTCCAGGTACAATTGTTGAGGATAGAGTTGCTCGTATTTCAACATGAGTTGTTAACGAGTGCCATGCGGCTGGCGAACACAAGTCAGCAGCAACAGCCGCATCCTGGACAACATACTGTTGCCTGAACACCTGGACCAAGTGCCTCCAAAGTACGAAGCATGTGGCAACAGCTATACTGTGCCCCGACACCCAAGTGGATCGCGATGCTCTGGAGGCCGTTTGCTGCATGGTTACGTTTCACCAAGACATCACGGGAGTGCAGGTGGTCCCCTTTCCTTGAGCGTACTAGAATCTTCTCGACTTGCGCGTGCTACGCAAGTCGAACAAGGTTCTGTGCATGCTTTGTTAAACTGTGGACTGAGTTTAGATGGAAAGCATTGCTTACTTCAGTTGTGTATACGTTTTAGGTTCCTTTTGTCCTATTTCCCCAAACCGTGAAAGCTGAGCAACAGAACCGCGCTCCAAGTCCTGTTGTCGAAGCCTTAGCTAGTGCACCAGCAGCAGCGACTTTTTGACACGGAAAGGCAGACAGTGGTTTGGTTGTTGTTACAGATGATGACGGTTTTGCTAGATAAATGGAGCTGGTGATGTTGATCGTGACGAAGGTTTTGCAGGGAAATAAAAACAAAGATGATGATACGGATCATGGCGATGGTTTTGACAGGTAGGTAGAGGTGGTGATGCAAATCGTGATGACGGCTAAAATAGGGAAGTAACCCTGATGATACCGATCGAAATGTCGATGAGGTTTTGGGGTGTTCCATTGTGTTCCAATGTTGGGCTTCAAGCTTCAGTGCTTACAGCCTTATGCAGCAATGGGTTTTGTGTGCAAGTTCCGTGTGTCACGGAATGGCTGGTGCAAGGTTTCTTGCACAAGCGAAGCTTCGCGGTAGGGTTTTGGGTACATGTGTGCATATAGTATGTACATATATATGCATGTAGCTAGAAAGGTATGTGTAGGTAAACAGACAGGCAGAGATAGGATACATAGATACGTAGAGGACTCAAGTTGTATAGGTGTAAGGATATAGAGACGCATCTTCTTCCAGACGCAGCGAGAGAGGTCGCTTAGCGAGTCGCAGCAAAATCCGCCTTTGGGATGTCGGCTTTGCGAATGAGTGCTTAGCTGCCTGATGCAGCACTAGGCCAGCATGGCCGTCAGTGCATCTACGATTCATTCTCATATTGTTTCAGTCGGGAAAGGCGGCACAGCCCAACTGTGCTGAAGCAAGGCGCCAAGCGCGGAGGCGGAAGTAACAAGGGCAGGAGTAGCATCATCAGCATACCAGCGATGCTCATTTTGTTTAAACTAGCTCCGGTGATGCCCGCACATCGCACCCATAGATCTGCAGATCCATTAGCCCATAGGCCCACAGACCAACAGAGCTTCATATCTATAGATATATATATATATATGTATATATATATATATATACACACCTATGCGTATGTACAGACTTACATACATCTCCATATATATGTATGTGTATGAAGTCAGACATATACATTTTCATATATATAAAAATAGATGTATAGATAAATAGTGTGTAAGTATATATATATACATTTATACATATAAATATATATACTGTATCGATAGATAGTTAGATAAAATATTCTAGTATAAGGTTATACATATACATATCTTTATATATATATAGCACGCAGGTATATAGACATGAGGGTACATAGGTTCATGGATAGATAGGTATATAGATATATGGATATACAGATTTACAGATTAACAGCTAAACAGTACGTAGGTATTAAAGGCATATAGAGATAACAGATACACAGACGCACATATACATATATATATATATGTATAGATTTATACATATCAAGATATGTCCATGCAAAGATGCATAGATACACACATGTAGAGGTATAGAGTTGTAGAGTCATGTGTACATAATTATATATATATATATATACACATAACAGATAAACCGACATACAGATATATAGGTATAAAAGTATTCAGGTATATAGGTACAAAAGTACATAGGTATAAAGATATAAAGGTACAAAGAAATCGAGACACAGAGATCTAGAGATCGAGAGTAGATATATAGAGATCTAGAGATACAGAGATATAGAGATGCAGAGATATAGAGATATGGAAATATAGCGATATAGGGATATGGAGATACAGAGATACAGAGATATAGGTTTAAAAAGATTCAGATTTGTAGAGCTACAGAGATAAACATATATTTAGCTTCAGAGGCACAGGTTTATAGATACATAGGTATGTAGCTTCACAGGTTTCTAGATATACAGATACGCAGATACGTATGCAGATAGCCAAGTATATTGATACATATATATATATATATAAAGGTTCATAGATGTACAGGTGTGCAGCTATTATATAGATTTGCAGGCATATAGGCATATAGACATGAAGATATATGCATCTTTATACATATGGGTATAGGTAGCTAGGGAAGTTGGTATATGGTTACTGATCTAGTCATATATACGGATATTAAGATATTATATCTGTATTATAATGTACACATTCTTATGTATAGAAATACTGTTACCTAGATATGTAGATTCATAGATGTATGGATATGCCGATATCAGATTATATAGATACATGCACATACACATACACACATTTATAGAGATATCGAACGCAGCTATATGGATATGCAGACATGCAGTCATAAAGGTATATAGATCATATGTACACGTAGAGACATATAGATATGTAGGTGTATAGTTATATAGGTATGGAGATACATAGCCACGTCGATATTTGGAGATAAACGCAGATGTAGGTATATGTAGACAGACTGTTCGGATTCTTCATTTAGATATATAGATACAAAGGTATAGGATATGTTTACATATAGATATTCAGCTATATATTGATATACACTTTGTCAGACAGAGCGATAGACGGTTTTTGGATGTGCAGATATGCATATACAGGTATAGTCATGTAGACATGTAGGTACATGGATATAAAGAAATATAGGTTTGTAGTTATGTACAGATATGTAGGGGTATGTAGGGACATGTATATAGAGGTTGGTAGGGTTGTGCATGCGTATGTAAGGAGATATCTGGAAAAGACTTACTCATCTATCTTTTTTGGTATGTATATGGGGGAAAGTCGGAAAGTCAGAGCGAGAGACTTATTCACAAGAAGCCCCGGAAGAGCGCGCATGTTTGTCGATAACACGTCTGCTGCAACAACGTGTTCGAATTGCTTTGTTGTCAACGTATGTTTAACAGCCTCTCAAGCACACCAGCACATGGCGAATCTCCAGACAGATTGCACAGTCCTTATTGAAGGCATTCCGTATCAGATCCTGGCTGTGCTGAACCTACCAGTCTTATGCGCAATCCTGTTTTTGTTGTTAGCTTTGTCAGTGTCATTGTTGCTACCATCACATGTGCTGCTGCTCAGTGACAAGCTGTGCATGCAATGAGCTGTAGAGGTGTTGAGGATAGATACTCGAGTCATATCCTGTAACTGGACAAGCACAGACGTCACAGGAAGCTTACACGGGTATGTGTGTGTACATGTATGACATGTGTGCATATCTACGCCATTCTGCACGCATATCATCATACATACCCGGCCTGCCTACTTACCTACCTACCTACCTACCTACCTACCTACCTACCTGCCTAACTACCTACCTACCTACCCTACCTACCTACCTACCTACCTACCTACCTACCTACCTACCTACCTACCTACCTACCTACCACCGACCTACC